>BQNB010045599.1:0-44181 GCA_026074375.1 Tanacetum coccineum
TAATACCTAGTGGTTAGAGGTTTAGAGTTTTTAATATAAGGTTTAGTGGTTAGGGGTTTAGGATTTTTGGTATAGGTTTTAAAGTTAATGTGAATATCACTTGTGATATTATACCTAGTGGTTTGAGGTTTATGGTTTTTGGTATGGTGTATAGTGGTTAGGGGTTTAGGGTTTTGGTATAGGGTTTAGTGGTTAGGGTTTAGGGTTTTTGGTATAGATTTTAAAGTTTATGTATGCATCAACTATGATATTATACCTAGTTCTTAAGGGTTTAGGGTTTTTGGTATGGATTTTAAAGTTATGTATATATATCACTTGTGATATTATAGCTAATGGTTAGTGGTTTAGGGTTTTTGGTATAGGGTTTAGTGGTTAGGGATTTAGGGTTTTGGTATAGGGTTTAGTGGTTAGGTGTTTAGGGTTTTTGTATAGGGTTTATGGTTTTTGGTATAGGATTTAGTGGTTATGGGTTTAGGGTCTTTGGTATAGGTTTTAAAGTTTATGTATATATCACTTGTGATATTATATCTAGTGGTTAGGGGTTTTGGGTTTTTGGTATAGGGTTTAGTGGTTAGGGGTTTAGGGTTTTTGGTATAGATTTTAAAGTTTATGTATATATCACTTGTGATATTATACCTAGTGTTAGGGGTTTAGGGTTTTTGGGTATAGAGTTTAGTTGTTATCCAGGGGGTTTAGGGTAATATCACAAGTGATAAAACAATAGAATGTAACACTACTTCTGGTATTTTACATATGAGTAATATCACAAGTGATAAAGCAATAAAATGAGCAAAAATAGACATCATTCATGTCTGACTATATCACCTGAGATATTACTCTAAAGTGACTAATTTCACCTTCTATAACTTTATCACCTAAGATATATTCCTCTAAAGTGACTATGACAAACCATTTAAATATTTTTCAACTTTGATACAATGTTATATCACAAGTGATAAACAAGTGTCACTTAAAAATACTAAAATAAATAAAAAATATGCAAACTATGTAAATATAATACTCGACGTATTCTCAAAACCAAACAAGCGTTGCATTAATTTATATGACAGGTTTAATATCAATTGTGATATTTTGTAAACATAATTAATGTCTAATATCACTTGTGATATTTCAAAAACAAACAAGTATACTTTTAGTATATGGTTTATGGTTTTTTTGTATAGGTTTTAAAGTTTATATATATATATATATATATATATATATATATATATATATATATATATATATATATATATATCAATCTAGTGTTTGCTTGAAAAAATGAGAGAGAGTATGTGAAAGTACAGATAAACAATGAAACCCACCAAGACGAGCAGGCAAGAATAACCAACTTTAAAGTAGTGTTTTACAAAATTAAATTTGAGGTTGACCCGGGCATGGATTAGTTTTTAGCCAATGTTTTTTACATAAGAGCTACATATCTAGAACAACACAAATCTACAAACACTCAAGAATATCAATAAAACGCCTCACGAAGTTTGAATGAACAAGTATTTAGCTCAATTTAGCCGTTATAAGTCCTTGGAGCGACCCAATGAATGCCATAGTCGATACAAGAAAGCAAGCAAAACTGAATGTTTTAAGAGCAACCCATTTTCTGGACCATGGTGCGATCTTTCTTTGCACAAAGTACATCTCCACCGGGAAGTATACGACTAGTGGCCAAAAGTTTAAGGCCCCTAACACTCCCAACACTTGGTTAAAATACGGGAACAACATTGATATTCGAGTTGTGGACACAAGTATAGCGTTCTGAAACCTAGTCTAAAAGGATTTAACTGAAATGTCGTTAATAGTGGCAGCTTCAATTGACGAGACCTATTCACAAAGTCGCTGTTTGGGTATCTCTCAGAAAACCATGTTTCAACTAGTGCAAATACGGGCTGGATGAAGACCTGTTAGCCATATGTGAAGAGTAATTCGTAAGTTGATTGAATTTAGAGGTGGCAATACCGACCCTTGTTCTTATAATGAGATTAATATATGTAAGGTCAAATGGGTTAAATGGATAGACAATAAGGCAAGTGCAGTTTAAACAGAGTGCCTCATAACTCCTGAATATCTTATTATTAAAGTTGTTTTTTGCATAAAATACCAGTGCACCAATTATAACTTTTTTAATATACCTAATAGACTAATTATAAAACAATAATATCCCTACAATATTGGCTCACGCCAAACCGACTAGTTCAGTCCTAAAAAACATACATTTTGACATGTTACCCAACCCATCCAACTAGCCTATTTTACCAATTTCAATGGAAGATTATTTTCAATTAGAGAACATGTGTGGTACCTGATATCCGCCAACAAGATGAATAATGACACAAGTGTTGGCTAAGTCAACTAGCCAATAAGGCTCATAGAACCCAAATCCAGTCAGGAGATTTCCAGGTATGTTGTTACCGAAAGTTGCATACATGAAGCTCCCACACAGCAAATAGAAGACAGCGGTGATAACTATTGCAGACCTCGAAGCTTTCTTCATTGTTGTGGTTTCTGATGGTGGTGATTTCAACGTATCCTACATAATGAACACAATCAAGATTAGTTACTTCATTATATGTTATGCTATATTTAGTGAGCCAGACATGTAAATAACCTGAATGTCAAGAAGAATTATCGAGTATGGATAAGCAAAAGCTATGTCTCCAGGACCCTGAAAAACTAGCCAAACTTTATCAACGACAGACGCTGTTGGGATTCCTCCGATACTCCCCATAATTTCCCCATTTACTGAAATTCCAATATGACATTGTTACAAACAAAGACGAATGTAAAAGTGGCGAATACAATCCATTTATATGGGAACAAGTCAGTTTGGGTTGTATTTAATCGATGACGAGGGTATAAAAAGGTTGCTACAAAAACATCTCATATGGGGAAAACGGTTCAAAAATCGGCATACATGCATTCAAAGCATCCTGTATCGTTTTACTTTAAAGAAATTGAACTATTATCTTAACACTGAAGCGTATTAATCATATCTAACACATTAATAATATATAACTTGCCAACAAGTATTTCTAAGTCATCTTACAATTCAGATTAATGTTTACGTTCTGCATGATTATAGTATTATACTAGAGAATACTACTTATTTATGTTGATTCGCACTAACACTCCAACGCAATTAGGATTAAAAAACCAACAAAATAAGATTAATGAAATATGTACCGATAACTTTTGCAAAACCGAGTCCCAAACCAATGGTAGAGTAAGCAAACGACATGATGGCAGCAACGACAGACAGCCATGCCATGTCATGGAAATTTGGTATTTGAGACATGAAAATTTGCACAAGTCCAAACAGCAGCATATATATGCTGTCTGGATATTTACAAACTGCATCGTGCCCTTCTTCATGGTAACAATTCGATTTCAGTATCGCCCTGCATTAATACAATAGGCCGATAAAGAATCATAAATTCATGAAATATCTTATGATTTCCAAAAATCGAAGAAAATCACTCACTACATATACATCTGCTTCAAATACATAAAGAGTTAAATGTGAGAAAAGTAGATTCACCTCATACTGGTAGCAGTTGCAATGGTGTAAGCAATAGGATTCTTACCCAAAAATTTAATCCGACTCCTTACACTCTATGCACTACGGTTACCAGCAACTTACGATACACCATTTCCAACACGTTTAAATTGTTTTGTCCTTTTTTGGCCACTTTTATCACTAGTATTCTCACTAGCATTATCTTAATGTATCATCACTTGTGATAATTCACAGAAAATAACAACAATCTCTTATTCAACTTATCAGTTTTAGTTGTGATTTGCAAAATTCAAATTAAAGTTATGCAAAACTAAGTAACCTCTTTATCTCAGTTGATATAATACTAGTCAACAATTACGGAAACTGCTATATAATATTATTTTTGCCAAACCTATATAAACTGCTATATAATTAAAAATCTATCCATTAAATACACAAATCTATTATAGCAAGAGGAGGTTGTGCCACCTTTCAATAACTGTTCTATATCACTTAGATATATCACCAATCGAAACTATCTAAACATGTGGAATCTATCAATTAAACACATAAATCTATCATGATTATTCATAAATCTAACATGCACAATCACATTATCCGAACATTGAATAAACACACTAATAATCACTTAAAGTATTATCAACAATCTATCAATAAGCAACTAGAACTAATAAAATTAAAAATTTATTCACAAATATCATAAAAACTTAAAGAAAATTCAATAATAGTACAAAAAATACTTAAATAACAACAAATTACGGATCTTGTATTTTCGTACCATCATCGACGTTCTAAATCGGTTCATTTCGAACCGATTTTTTTCAGGATCGGTTGATTTACTTGTTCTTTGTTTCATTTTTGTGTTTATTTCTTGATTTGCACCATTAATTTGGGCAGATTTTTGGATATTTTGGTTAGGGTTTGATGTAGAGAGAGAATGTGTCTAATGTGTGTGTTTTTGTAAAGGAAAATTGGGGATAGTTGGGAAATATTGAATATTTATGTTTTTAGTCCTCTATCATGTTTCAAAATTGTGCAAGAATGGCCTTTCCGTGTTTTTTTCCTTTGATCTGGTCATACATAATCAAGGGCTGAAAAGTGTCCTTTGGTATGTAAGATAAAAGTGGTATGCAAAATAACTTGACTCTTATATAATAACAAGATACTTTTATAAATGTACAATTTGTACTTCAAAAATACCAACATCATTTATGTGTTTTCAAATTTCGATCCGATATGATCATAAACTTATCTTAATCTCCAATAGTCCACTGCATATGCTACACGTACATGACCTGTTGTTACATGCCAGGTCATTCACTCTCATGTTGGATTTTGTTTTGTATGGAATATATAATTAGTTAGATTCCTTAAATCGCTAAGGTTTCAAAAAAAATTCCTTAAATCGCTATCTCATCTATTAATGGAATTGTAACATTTCAAAATCGGGTTTAAGTATTTTATTACGAGTATGTCATTTAGTAAGTTTGACTACGACTTTTATAAGTTAGAGGCTTTACGTGATTGATTAGTCAAACCTGATAGTCAAACTATAATTCTGTATATTATGTAAATGTTTTAAAAAGTTTTATATCACAAATATAAAGAAAAAAGACTTGAGAGACTAAAGGTGTCAATTGGCCAATTTATCATAACTAAGAGCATCCTCAATGCTAGCTTTGCCAAAAGCTTTTAGCATTTAAAGCATTGAATGCAAATTTCATTTAATGACTACAACTTCTTTGAAAGACTTGTAGTTTGTCAAGCTTTTGTGAAAAGCTTTCCCAAAAAACTTTTAGTGCAATGCAAAAACTATCAAAAATGACTTTGTAGAATAGTAAAAAGCCTTTGAAGGCTTTTCTCATTGCTCATGCTCTAACTAGTTATACTAGAATCTCCCTAGCATTTTCATAACTATCTAGAGTTGGGTAGTTTTATGTATGTCGCCATGGAGAGGACGGAAAGGAGGAAAATATGGAGCTATGATCATTCCTAGTTTAAGAATTAAGGATGTTTTGCAAGTCCATGCACCTAGCTAATGACCCAATGAAGCAAGTGGTCATATCTTGAATTTCATTAATGATTTGGTGAGTTAAGGTTTATATACCCAAATTGAAGGGTTTTGGGTAATTTTTGTTTTAAACTAAGTTTTAAGTGGTTTATGAATATAGGCTAAGGGGTTGTTTCTTTTTTTCTTCTGTTTGGATATGATGTCTTATTGTATAAATGCTCCTTGTTGGTAACAAAAGGTGTTTGAACAAATGTTGTTTCTTTTTATACTTAATGAAACATTATGTGACATCCGTCAATTTTTGAGGTCAATAATCGAAAGCAAACGAATAATATTTTGACTCTTTTTAATTATTTAAGGAGTCACTTTTATGTGGTCATATTATTTTTAGCGTTTATTGCTTGTTTTATTAGGAACCCTAGTTATACGAACGCGCCTTTTACCTAACGATCCTAGTTAATGGTCCTAACGACCAACGATATGCTCAAATAAAAATATAATAATATCAAAATCATCAATTTGGTTGTAAAATCATCATTCAGATAAATAATATCAAAATCATCAAATTGGTTTGTAAAATCATCATTTAGGTAAATAATAACAAAATCATCAATTTGGTTGTAAAATCATCATTCAGGTAAATAATATCAAAATCATCAATTTGGTTTGTAAAATCACCTTTCAGATGGATAATAAGCAAAACCATGTTCTCCCTTTGTTTGTCATCCAAACATACACAAACCATACTCACCCATGGTTTTCTTTTTTTTAGGACACTTATCCATTTCTTAATATACTTGTCCTCCAATTCCTCTTCACCCTTACACCTCACTCATTCCTACATGCAAAGCCATTTCTTACATATCATTATCTCACTAAAAATCTCATCTCCTCCCTCTTTTCTCTCTAAAAATGAACAACAAGAGAAAAATACAAGAATATTCAAGATTTTTACAAGGGTTAATCAAGGATAAGAATGTATAAGGGTTAATGAACTAGTATTGTGTTATAGATTTGAATCAATAGGCCATAGAAGAGTTCTACCAAGACACTAAATTATCTCAACTCCTAAACATCACTCACAGCCTCCATTAATCAAGGTACAAACCTTGGTGCAAGACATCTTGTGTTATTCTTGCACCAAGAGAGTTTAATCTTTAATTTCTTGCACTTAATCTTGCTCAAACTTTTGTCAAATTAAACGACAAGAACGTTTTGATGTAAGAATTTTTACAACTCTAAAATGGTGTAAAAAAGTGTACTTATACTTGTTTGATCCTTTTTGAATCAAAGGTATGTAAAAAAAATTGCATGCAAAGTTGAACTAAAATAAGAATAGTGGGTTGTGATTTGGAAGGTGTCATCTTGTTATAGCCATAACTTGGACATAAAAATAGATTTTTGAATGATTCTTGATGCTAAATCTAACTACTTTGAAAGAGCTTTCTAGCCATGTAAGGTTTAAAGAAAGATCATTTCATTTGGTCATTCAAAATGGTCACACAAACTCAGGTGTCAAAACTGTCTATTTTTCCAGATTTGAACAAGTATAATGTTTGAGTTATAAGTCACTCATACTTGTAAATGGAGCTTTAAAAATCGAGCAGGAACTAAACCATAATATGTATTTGATATCATTAGAAGTATATAAATCACATTCAAAGTTAAACATATTTTATGGCATGTACAATATGGTATGTCCAGAACTTAGTTTAAAACATGTATGAGCCATTTGGCTAGGATAAATCATGGGAAAAATCCACCAAAAATCGTGGACACTCTAGACTCATATTATTAAAATATGTGAAAAGGATTTGAACCATAAATAATTTTTACTTAGTCAAACGGCCACTCAAAGTGGCAGAGTTTTCGGGTCAGTTTTGTGTTTTTGTGTAAACTTAGAAAAGGTGATACCTATTGTCTCATATGAACTAATGTCACAACTAATAAACGTTTAATTGGTTCAAGCATATCATTTAGGATATAATTAGGTATATTTATTTACCTTAGGTCTCGGGTAGAAGGGTGCGCGTTCGTTTGGGTTGCCTACTTGTGTGATTTGTCGTGAAGTCATCGATTGTTCTAACTTTTGAGGTGAGTTTCTCACACTCCCCTTTTTACATGATTTTAAATGTTTTAGGGCAAAATCATGATGTGTCATTTGTTATGCAATTACTTTTAAGTAATTAATCTTTTTAGCATATTTGAAACTTGAACTTGTTTTGAATGAATAGAACTTGATTTGAACTTGTTGAACTTTGGAAACGTGATGGACATTGAACTTTGAGCTTGATATGTATGTTGTTTGATGCTTGGAACCCGCCACTACTTTTAACTCACTCTCCCCCTCAATGGGATTGAGACGTTAGTACTTATGGATAGCGCTATTAAGAGATTAGCCCCTCCTCACTCCCCGCACAAGGGTGCATAGTACTAAGTGTTTGTGCCACACTATACAACTGGAACTTGATTGGATGTTTGGAATGGTTAGGCTGAATACATTTAAGTAGTGCCTCGCATAAACACTATAGCATACATATACATTGATTTATATTACGTTACTTTGGGTAACGAAAACTGTTTTTGGATATTTGAATTAGTTTGGATTAACGTCCTGTTTTGGCAACTTGATATGGAATTGGGAACTATGTTTGGACATCTACTCCTTTCTTCTTAAAAACTACATTTTTTGTGTGCATAATCTTGAGAGCTCACCAACTATTTCGATAGTTGGCCGTTTTTATCATGTTTTTCAGGTGGCATTCCTAAGGTGGAAACTTATTGTGATTGCATTTGAACTCGTTCAAGATGTCTATATTCTTCCAAGTTATTGTCTTTTAGGGTGATCCATGTTCGGAAGAAAAACAACCATGTTGACTTTTGTTCTTTTAAACTTGTACTTTTTAATGTTGTAATTCGGATAACTTCCTTTTATCTAAATTCATGTATGGTGTTTTATCTATCATCTTGTGTGATGTTTATTAATATGTTACACCTCGCGGTTCCGCTTTGGTGGGGTGTGACAGATTGGTAATCAGAGCCTAAGGTTATAGAGAATGCCGGTTTTTCAAAAATAAAAATCCAAACTATAACCAAAATGATTTTCTTTTTCTAAAAACACCAAACATGAAACGAGTCGACTAGTCCGAGTGGTTGCATAGACCTAAATTAGACATAACTTGATCAACTATGTCTAATTCATGGAGTATCATGCAACACTGGGTATAGACATTATTTAAAACAAGTTTAAAAACCGACTTTCCACTTTAGTCACTGAAAAGCATACTAGGAATTATGTGCACCATACAATGCATGCTTTTAGATGTCTACTATTTGATTTTAGTACATCATGATTATTTGGATTGATCCATTTATGTTCTAAGTTTGCTTTCACATCGGTTACTGTCATTATAGTGTCACGCTGTCCCTAAGCACCTTGTTATCTATGACACCGTTATAGTCACAATATGTCCCACAGATCGTCTTCGCACGCTAATGATTTCGTGAGTGAGTCACGACGTACACCTAAATACTTTTCGTACCTTTACCCTGCATAAGACCTTGAAGAGGACTCGTTGATAGATTTCGAGTAAGAATTGAAGGCGAGCAACTGGTGAACTACGTATGCAGGACGTGTAGAGACATTTGTTCTTTCACTGTTAGAGTTACGTGGACCTATATTTTGGTCACGTCTCCATTTTATTTCGTCATGCTATTAAGCCAACCATTTTAGCTTCTAATGTAAGCATTCTTTGCTTGTTCGCAAACACCGTGTTCAGTAACTTAAGATTTTATTTCTGAGCGACCCCAAAGTTGAGTCAGTTTTCCAAAAACATTAAGCTTTTTACCAACTTCTAACTTAAGTTCATGACAATTCTTGTTTGATGAGTTGTGAAATTAAGATTCAGGTTGCTATTTGGCTTAAGACCTTTGAAGAATTCACTCGAGGATGGGCGATGCTTGGATGATTTGATGGATCCTCAAATGACATGGATGCAACGCGACTATAGAGAGACTAGGGCTGAAAGCATAAATGCGCGTTGTTTTGTCCTTACCCTACCAAGCGTATTGCAAACGAATATATCTCATCCACTATGTGGGTTGACATCGTTTTTATTGTGGACACCTGTTACTTAAACATTTCATTCTTGAAGACGTTCGATGAGACGGATTACGTCGTTAGTTAACTTAGGAGCAACTCGCCTTAGAGTGTTACCACTCTAGTTGTTTGGTTGTATGACCATCGCATAGAAGACCCTTTTTTATAAAAGGATTTATACGAGAACGAGAACCTTATACTTGATGTTGGTTAATTGGGTAACCATGATAATAAGTTTCGTCCCGGCGTTCTTGTTTCGAAGATGGTACTTATTTGGAGGAGTCGAAGTCCTTTGGTAACAAAACATGTAAAGGTGAGATACTTTTGAACACTCCTTTTTAAAAACATGATGAACTAGTATTTTTCAACGGCTACATCGTTTAGCGTCAAAACTTATGTATAATGCATGTAAACATCAAATTTTGTTGAATATTTTTACTCAACCAACATTCGGAAAAATGTTTATAAAAGAAAAAAAATAAATATATAAATTTCTTTTCGACCGGTTTCATTGTGTTTAGTTATTATGACTTCAAATTTTTTTTAAACTTATTATGACTCAAAATTTCAAAAATCATTATTTCGACTTCAAGTTTTAAAAAAACATATAAAAAAATACTAATAATAATAATGATAAAATTTTATATTTTATGTTACTTGAAATACATTTTTTGTCAAAAAAACCTTTTTATTGTGATTTATGTTAGGAAACGAACCTTGTTGTAAGTTACTACGAAATACAAACTTTTTGGCAAACATATCTTTTTGGATGACAATTATTGTGGAAGTTTTGAAACTATATATGTGAAAACGTTTATCTTTTCCTCTATATAAAATTTCATCGCAACTGTGTTTGAACGAATGTTATTTCATTTTAAGCTGCATCATATAAAAGCACAGTACTCGAACTATACTTTGGTCAAATTACTTACTCAACAAATATTGTGGATAAATTTAAAACCATGTCTCCAAGACGAAACACACGCAACACAGGAACGAATGGAAATCAGGCACGTGATAGTGCCTTACAAACCTAGAATATTGTACATTTGTATCTTACAAACCTAGAATGGATACGAGTCTGAATCGCCCAAACCTTGTGCTAGTTATCAAAGGAAATCACGACCAAGGGAACAATGGAAATCAGGCACGTGATAGTGCCTTCGACATAGGTACCACTGAAGCTCAACAAGATCCAAACGTCATGATGAGTACCTTTTCTTTCATCGATCATCTTCTACCGTAATATTCGATTCCGATGCCTATTTTAGTTTTATTTCTATCGACTTCTTTCCCTTGATTAACTCGAAACCTAGTGTCGTAAACCCCAGTTATGAGATCGAAATAGCTAGCGGCCTTAAAGTAGTAACCAATATGATTGTTCGAGGTAGTAGATTTGAACTAGAAGATCATACACTGTTAGCCTTAAAATATGTTGACTTACACGAAATTACACTAGTTATTAATAGTCAAACACGCAGGGACTAGATTAGACTATTTAGGATAGTTTAGTTGTGTTTGGACTATAAATACCCCCTCCATACTTCCATGGAGGGGTGAGGATTCATTTTGTAAAAGTGTGTGTGTTCTTGACTTTCTCTCTCTAGACACACACATCTTTTCCTCTCTACTTTTTCTCTCATCAATAATATGGCTAAACATTTGTTTCATCCTCCCCGACCTCCGGATCATGTCTATTGTTAGTTATATCTTATTACTTACATTGGCCCATCAGGAGCTGCTTGGGGTGTATGTATCATGTTTTGTTGTTGTCCCGGTAACTATTTACTACATGTTCATACGCTGTTCAATTATGTTCACGATCAGGTCATAGTGTTGATTTTTTCTTTTTTTGGTGTTTTTTTTTCTTCTTTTCTTTTTTTTTTTTTTTTTTTTTTTTTTTTTTTTTTTTTATTTTTTTTTATTTTTTTATTTTTTTCTTTTTTTGTGTGTTTTTTTTCTTCTTGTGAAAGTCTTGAAAATGATTTTTATTTGTTGGTATATGTCTCTTATTTCATATCTTGTTTAGATCTGCTCCTTGTGTGCTTAAAAAGATAATTTTTAGAGCTTATTTTCTGGGTAAATCTCCTTATTCTCGAAGCAATTTATTTATGGTCTTGATTGATTTTGAAAGAAAAACACAGATCCATAATTTTCGCTTGCAATGACAGTTTTTGTTTGTCTTTTGGAGAAAGAAAATTGTACCAGGGTGATCCAGGCGATCTATACACTGTCACATGGGGCGATTTATACCATGGGGTGATTTATACCACCCAAAAGGGGCGATCTATACATCTGCAAAAGTGGGGCGATCAATACGTTTATCCTTAGGCGATTTATACACCCGAGAACGCTAGGCGATTTTTACCCCAAGACAAGACTGAGTCAACTCGGTAATTACCGAGTTGACTGAGTCGACTCAACCGAGTCATTACCGAGTCGTGTCAAAAGAAAGAAATGATGAAGTAACAGACTCGAAAACGTTAACCACTAATTACAACATCACAACACAAATCTAACAATGACTAAATCCTAAATCCCATTGTCACATCAACAATCAAACAAATCCATCAAAACTACCTAATCCCTTCATCACAATTATCATTCCCCATCTCCATCTTAACTTCACTAGACTCAAAACAGAATTAATGCAAAAGAAACATGATCTCAGACTCGTGTTTAGGTTTATTACCCATAATCGTTTCATGATTAAACACTTGTTCATCGTAGATCTTTCAAAAGCAGTGCTTTCCCGTTCAATATTTGAAGTTAAAGATTGACTTATAACAAGTATGCTATAATCAATCTTCGTTTCATTGGAAATAGAAAACAATTGCAAAAACCTACCTGAGACCTCCCTCATGAGATCTTAAAGACGATTTGTATCTTGGTCTGGAGTAGAAAGACCAAATGGTTTTTATATGGTGATTGATTATTTCAGTGAAGAAAGAAAGAAGGATTCACTTACTGCTCGTTATTGGTTTGAGATTCGAGGAGAAAAGGTGGGATTTAAGTTTATTTGGATGGGGGAGACGAATGTGTGACTGCGGTTGTGATATGTGATTAGGGTAATAATATGAGAAGAATGAGGGATTTGCTTAATATCCCTAACTCAATGATGGGGATTTGATCTTCTTTACTGTGTTTGAAGAGAGAAGTGATGAGATGGAGGCGATGGTATAACAATTAAGGTTTAGTGTGTACTAAAAATTAGGGATTGTGGTAAATGATGATTTATATCACTTAAAGGACCCGGGTTGTATTGACAAAAAATCGTGGGCCGTTTTCTATTTCTTTTGGACATGGGTCGTGTATATGGATCAATGTAGACCGAGTTTAACAAATTAAAATTGGACTGAAAACGTGTATGGTCTATTCATATTGTGGTAGTATTAATGGACTGAGCCGGGAACAAAATGCTATCACGACAAGTTTAATTAGAAAAATGTGGATCCGTTGACGACATTCAAACACAACATTTGTCTAGTTTAACGGCATTCACGAACAACAACACAACACGGATCATACACTAAACGATCCGAATAAGATTCACTAAAAGGACAAACGGCTAAAGATTCGGATTACGATGACAAGTGATCACGAAGTTGATTTGGTATCCCTTATTTGAGATTGAAGTTGAGTTTCATGAAGGCGTCTACTTATTTCATCATCGAAACTTCCTTCTATTTTCTACCACTTTTCTTTAAACCCAATCTATCGATTGATGACTTGCTTGAACGTACAACGGTTATGATTGAGACTTGAATTATCTAGTTCCAATAGTCGGGGTGGTTGGTTGAAGACCTGGATAACTATCACTTAAAGGAGTTGCATTGTAGTACTCAGTGTCACACGCAGATGTCGATGTAGATAATTTCAAGAGGTGTTGTACTTCCTTTTCCTTTTCTGGGTTGATTATAGAGTCACTTATAGATTTAATCTTGCACCGTTCTTCAATCTACAACAGTGCAAGATTAAGTAACAAATTTGGGAGATTCTACTTCATTTTCAAGTTTGGTATATCGGGTTTACTTCACCAAGTGATCACAACAATAGCCGACAGAATACGAGGTTGGTAAGTTAGCCAGAGAGTTTAAAGGTTGAGATGTAATCAGCAATTCTCACGGGATAATTGAAACTACAGAACGCCAATGGTACTTCACAGTCTAAGCAAAATCCTTCAAAGTTCTTCAATGTTTTTCATAACTTTTCAAGATTGATGCTTATGACAAGAACTTCTCGTGTATATAGACGTACACGACAATGATGCTTTCGAGAGTTCGCAACCATCATGGGGGAAAATGTGTACATCCGGGACTTAGTTGACTTTGATGTTACCATGTCAACTTCCAGGGGGAAGTAGTGTAGACTACTTTACTAAGTATGGTTTGTGAAGTATTCTGCATACGTGAGAAGAATTGTTGTTGAATCCTTGCATGTACCCCCGAACGAATATTCACCAAGACCTAATGACAAGTAGCAGTAGTAGTTGATGTGGTTTTCTACTTCTACAAAATTCCGATGTGCACGTAAATGTCAAATAGAAGTTTTTTCTAGCTACATCAAAGTTTCAGAATCTGCTCAAGATAGGGATGTTGGTTTGGGGGAAGCTGATTCAGAAACTTCGCCAAAAAGGAGTCTATGAAGAAAGCTTTTCAAGACATGCTGCATGAATTAGGGGGAAGTTAATCCAACTCATGCATACTATAATGGTTCCTGTACAAGTAAAGACACTGAAGATCCAAGCTGGAGTACAAGTTTCAAGACAAGGAGAACTCAGAAGACATCTTCAGCTTTGGAAGCGCTTTGGAAGACTTTATTTTATTGTAATTGTACTTGATAGGAACATTGTAAGTAATTTCGTACGTCCACATATTGGGGGAAGATTGTTAGCCTTAAAATATGTTGACTTACACGAAATTACACTAGTTATTAATAGTCAAACACGCAGGGACTAGATTAGACTATTTAGGATAGTTTAGTTGTGTTTGGACTATAAATACCCCCTCCATACTTCCATGGAGGGGTGAGGATTCATTTTGTAAAAGTGTGTGTGTTCTTGACTTTCTCTCTCTAGACACACACATCTTTCCCTCTCTACTTTTTCTCTCATCAATAATATGGCTAAACATTTGTTTCATCCTCCCCGACCTCCGGATCATGTCTATTTTTAGTGATATCTTATTACTTACATACACTTATAATCGATTTGATTCCTTTTGGTCATGTTAGTTTCGACGTGATCGTAGGATTGGATTGGTTGTAAAAAAAAGCTTAGAGCTGAGATAGTTTGCTTTGAGGAAATAGTCCAAATTTTGTTATCTAACAGAGAGATTTTGGAAGTTCATAGAGAACATCCAGAAGGAAAACTGAAATAGTTAAAGACTGTGAAAGCAAGTGAGCTGAAACTCGAAGACATCCCTAATGTACGTAACTTTCCTAGCGTGTTTCCAGAAGATCTACCAGGTTTACCCTCGTTTCGTGAAGTTGAATTTCGCATAGATCTTGTCCCTCAACCATGCCTATTGCAAAATCACCTTACCGTTTGGCACCTACGAAAACGCAAGAACTTTTAAACCAACTCAAAGAGCTCCAAGATAAAGGTTTCATAAGACCTAGTTCTTCACCTTGGGGAGCTCCTATGTTGTTTGTTAAGAAGAAGGATGGTTCGTTCCGTATATGTATAGACTATCGAGAGCTGAACATGCTAACTATCAAGAACCGCTACCCTCTTCCTAGGATCGATGACCTGTTCGACCAACTGCAAGGGTCGAGGTATTTTTCGAAAATAGATCTTTGATCCAGCTACCATCAGTTGAGAGTACGCGAAGAAGATATTCCCAAAACTGCATTCAGGACGAGGTATGGACATTTTGAGTTCACAGTCATGCCTTTCGGTTTGAATAACGCTCCGGTGGTATTCATGCACTTTATGAACCGCGTATGTAAGCCGTATCTTGACAAGTTTGTCATCGTCTTCATTGATGACATCCTGATTTATTCGAAGTCTAAAGGGGAGCACGAAGATCACCTGAGGTTGATATTGGAGTTGCTAGAAAAAGAGAAATTGTTCGGGAAATTTTCGAAATGCGAATTCTGGCTACAAGAGGTTCATTTTCTTAGACATGTACTGGACAGTGAAGGTATACATGTGGATCCCAGTAAAATTGAAGCAGTAAAAAATTGGAAACCCCCGAAGACCCCAACTAAGATTCGTTCGTTCTTAAGATTGGCATAATATTATAGGCGATTTATCGTAAATTTCTCAAAGATTGCAAAACCTCTCACCCTGTTGACTCAGAAAAACAAGAAGTTATAGTGGGGTGATGAGTAGGAGATCATTTTTCTGACATTAAAGGACATGTTGTGTGATGCCCCGATTCTGGCACTTCCTAAAGGCACAGATGATTTTGTAGTTTACTATGACGCATCGAACCAAGGTTTTGGTTGCGTTTTGATGCAGAGAAACAAAGTGATAGCATATGCATCCAGACAACTCAAAATCCATAAGAAGAACTACACCACTCGTGATTTGGAGTTAGACGCAGTGGTATTTGCTCTCAAAATGTGGAGATGCTACTTGTACGGAACAAAGAGTGTTATATGCACTTATCATAAAATCCATCAGCATATTTTCGATCAAAAAGAATTAAATATGCGTCAGAGACGATAGATAGAACTTTTCAGTGATTATAGCTGCAAGATTCGCTACCACCCAGGTAAGGCGAACGTAGTAGCTGATGCATTGAGTAGGAAAGAACGGATGAAACCGAGACGAGCTCGAGCTATGAGCATAACAATTCACTCTAGCATTAAGGCTAGGATACGGGAAGCTCAGAGCGAAGCTTCTAAGGGTGCCTACACTCCAGTAGAAATGTTGAAAGGATTAGACAAACAATTCGAGAAAAAAGAAGATAGCAGTTTGTATCTTGCTGAAAGAATTTAGGTGCCAGTTTATGGAAACTTGAGAACTTGATTAATGAATGAAGCCCATACTACAAAGTATTCTGTACATATTGGAGAAGAAAAGATGTACTATGATCTACGAGACTTATATTGGTGGCCCAAAATGAACAAGGATATCGCTTTGTATGTTAGAAAGTGTTTGACCTGCTCTAAAGTCGAAGCGGAACACTAGAAACCCTCGGGATTGCTCCAACGGCCAGAGATTCCCGAGTGGAAATGGGAGAATATCACTATGGACTTCATAATCAAATTACCCAGAACCAGTAAGGGACATGACGCGATTTGGGTCATAGTCGATCGACTGACCAAATCAGCACATTTCTTAGCTATCTGTGAAGACTACAAGACGGAGAGACTTGCAAGATTGTACATCGATGAGATCGTAGCAAGGCACGGTCTGCTTGTGTCAATTATATCTGACCGTGACAGTTATTTCACATCAGGATTTTGGCAATCACTGCAGAAAACATTAGGAATGCAACTGGATCTGAGTACCACTTACCATCCCCAAACCGATGGCAAAAGTGAGTGTACCATTCAAAACTGGAAGATATGTTAGAGCCTATGCAATGGATTTTAGTGGAAACTGGGATACTCATCTCTACAGTTAGTAGAATTTTCATACAACAACAGTTACCACTCAAGCGTGAAGTGTGCCCCTTTTGAAGCTTTGTGTGGAAGGAAATGTCGAACGCTCATAGCTTGGGAAGAGGTAGGAGAAAGCAAGCTAATTGGACCAGAGATTTTCCAAGAGACCACCAACAAGATTGTTCAAATCAAGGAAAGACTGAAGACTGCACGAGATCGCCAGAAGAGCTATGCTGAAAATTGACGAAAGCCGTTAGAGTTCAGTGTCGGTGATAAAGTACTAATCACAGTGTCGCCTTGGAAAGGCGTGGTACATTTTGGAAAGAGGAGAAAGCTTTCACCGAGATACGTAGGACTGTTCAAAATTATCAAACGAGTCGGTCTAGTAGTTTATCGGCTGCGTTTACCACAAGACCTTGTAGGCATTCATGACATGTTTCACGTGTCAAACCTGAAGAAATTCCTAGCCGATGTAAACTTGTGCGTACCGCTAAAAGAAGTCAAGATCGACGACAAACTACATTTTGTGGAAGAACCTATTGAAATTATGGACCGTGAGGTCAAGAAGTTTAAACGAAGTTGGATTCCTATTGTAAGAGTTCGTTGGAACTCCCGACGAGGACCAAAGTTTACTTGAGAACGAGAACACGAGATGAAGTGCAAGTATCCGCAACTGTTTACGAGCGCTACGGCCTGGGATGAGCAACTGAAATTTCAGGATGAAATTCCCTTTAACGGGGGAAAACTGTGACATCCATCAATTTTTGAGGTCAGTAATCGAGAGCAAACGAATAATATTTTGACTCTTTTAATTATTTGTGGAGTCATTTTTATGTGGTCATATTATTTTTAGCGTTTAATGCTTGTTTTATTAGGAACCCTAGTTATACGAACGCGCCTTTGACCTAACGATCCTAGTTAATGGTCCTAACGACCAATGATATGCTTAAATAACAATATAATAATATCAAAATCATCGATTTGGTTGTAAAATCATCATTCAGGTAAATAATATCAAAATCATCAAATTGGTTTGTAAAATCATCATTCAGGTAAATAATATCGAAATCATTAATTTGGTTGTAAAATCATCATTCAAGTAAATAATATCAAAATCATCTCCGAGTTTCTACTACTAAGTAGCTTTAGGGATAAATTTTTTCGCTATCTTTTGATTCTTGATGCTAAGTCTAACTAATTTGAAAGAGCTTTCCAGCCATGTAAGGTTTAAAGAAAGATCATTTCATTTGGTCATTCAAAATGGTCACACAAACTCAGGTGTCAAAACTGTCCATTTTTCCAAATTTGAACAAGTATAATGTTTGAGTTATAATTCACTCATACTTGTAAATGGAGCTTTAAAAATCAATCAGGAACTAAACCATAATATGTATTTGATATCACTAGAAGTCCAGAAATCACATTCAAAGTTCAACGTATTTTATGGCATGTACAATATGGTATGTCCAGAACTTAGTTTAAAACATGTATGAACCATTTGGCTAGGATAAATTATGGGAAAAATCCACCAAAAATCATGGACACTCTAGACTCATATTATTAAAATATGTGAAAAGGATTTGAACCAGAAATAATTTTTACTTAGTCAAACGGCCACTCAAAGTGGCTGGGTTTTCAGGTCAGTTTTGTGTTTTTGTGTAAACTTGGAAAAGGTGATACCTATTGTCTCATATGAACTAATGTCACAACTAATAAACATTTAATTGGTCCGAGCATATCATTTAGGATCTAATTAGGTATATTTATTTACCTTAGGTCTCGGGTAGAAGGGTGCGTGTTTGTTTGGGTTGCCTACTAGTGGGCTGTGATTTGGAAGGTGTCATCTTGTTATAGCCATAACTTGGACATAAAAATAGATTTTTAAATGATTATTGATGCTAAGTATAACTAATTTGAAAGAGATTTCCAGCCATGTAAGGTTTAAAGAAAGATCATTTCATTTGGGTCCTTATCAAAATGTCATTCAAACTCAGTTGTCATAACTGTCCATTATTCCATAAAAAAAGAATTGAAACAATTATAAATGTTTGAATTATAGAGTCACATCAACTTTTAAATGGAGCTTTAAAAATCGAGCCGGACCAAAAACATAATAATGTATTTGAATTCACAAAGTCCAGAAATCACATTCAAAGTTAAACATATTTAATGGCATGTACAATATGGTATGTCCAGAACTTGGTTTAAAACATGTATGAGCCATTTGGCTAGTATAAATTATGGGGGAAATCCACCAAAAATCATGGACACTCTAGACTCATATTATTAAAATAGGTGAAAAGGATTTGAACTAGAAATAAGTTTTACTTAGTCCAAATACGCCACTTCAACTTGTGGCTGCGTTTATTTAGGTGTCAGTTTTTGTTTTTTGTGTAAACTTGGAAAAGGTGATACCTATTGTCTCATATGAACTAATGTCACAACTAATAAAAGTTTAATTGTTTTGAGCATATCATTTAGGATCTAATTAGGTATATTTATTTACCTTAGGTCTCGGGTAGAAGGGTGCGTGTTTGTTTGGGTTGCCTACTTGTGTGATTTGACATGAGGTCATCGATTGTTCTAACTTTTAAGGTGAGTTTCTCACACTCCTCTTTTACATGATTTTAAATATTTTGAGGTGGAAAGCATGATGTGTCATTTGTTATGCAATTACTTTTAAGTAATTAATCTTTTGAGCATATTTAAAACTTGAACTTGTTTTGAATGAATGGAACTTGATTTGAACTTGTTAAACTTTGGAAACGTGATGGACATTGAACTTTAAGATTGATATGTATGTTGTTTGATGGTTAGAACCCGCCACTACTTTTAACTCACTTTCCCCCTCAATAGGATTGAGACGTTAGTACTTATGGATAGCGCTATTAGGATATTAGCCCCTCCTCACTCCCCGCACAAGGGTGCATAGTACTAAGTGTTTTGTGCCACACTATAGAACTGGAACTTAATTGGATGTTTGGAACGGTTAGGCTAAATACGTTTAAGTAGTTGTTGGGATTTAAAGACTTCAAGATATTCTTAGAGTTAATACTGCTCAGGTATACTTTGTACTGCTGGTAATACTAATGAAAATTATGCTAAGTAGTTAGTACTGGTAGTATAAAGTTACTACTGCTAGTTACTGTTGTTAGTATAATTAGTATTTGTTAGTATAAAGTTAGTACTGCTAGTGTAACTTAGTACTGCTGATGTAGAATGAAGAAAATATTCTAAGTACTTACTACTGCTAGTACTAAAGTTAGTACTGTTAGTGTATGTTAGTACTGCTAGAGTAAACTTCTAAGTGGTTAATGCTGCTTGTGCTCAGTTACAACTGCTGAGTGATTATAACTGCTGGAAGGATTAATTTTGTCAAAGATGAGATCAAAAACATATCAGAGTAGAGAAAGGATTGGAAAACAAGAATACTTACGAAGATAAGTATTGAGTTATTTTTGTAAAAGATATGTATAAAGTAATTTGTTTACAAGGATCATGATAACTTAGGAAAGTATTGTAAGCTTTGTAGGACTCCTTGGTGTATAAAAGGAGGTCTTAGGGTATAGAATTCAATGTATCAAAACGAGTCATTGTCATAAAAATGGTCACTTTGCAAGAGAATGTAGAGCTCCTAGAAATCAAGAAAACAGAGGAAGAGAGAATAGTAGAAGAACTATGATAGTGGAAACTCCCACTGAAAATGCCTTGGTTGCTCAAGATGGAATTGGAGGGTATGATTGGAGCTACCAAGCTGAAGAAGTGCATCCTACAAACTATGCATTAATGGCATATACATTTTTAGGAAATTCTTCCAGTTTAGATTCTGAGGTAGATTCTTATTCTAAATCATGTGTAAAAGCTTATGCTACTCTCAAAGAACAATATGATAGTTTGTCTTCAGATTACAAAAAGTCTCAATTTAATTTAGTATCTTATAAAGCAGGTTTAGAATCAGTAGAAGCTAGACTAGCTCACTATAAGAAAAATGAGGTTGTGTTTGAAGAAAGCATTAATGTTTTAAACCTTGAAGTTAAACTAAGAGATAATGCTTTAGTTGAAAACAAAAAGAAATTGGAAAAAGCAAAAAAAAAAGAGATGAGTTAAAACTAACATTAGAGAAGTTTCAAAATTCATCTAAATCTTTGAACAATTTGCTGGAAAGTCAAGTATGTGACAAGTTTAAAACAGGACTAGGATATAATGTAGCTTCTCCTGCAGTAGAAAGTTTTGTGAATTCATTTGTAATATTAGAAAATCAGGAGTATAATAAGTCCAAATCTGATAAGGGATATCATGCAGTTCCCCCACCTTATACAGGGAACTTCATTCCCTCCAAACCTGATCTAATGTTTATGGATGCAATAGTAGAAAGTGAAAATATGGATGTTATTACGGTTGTTATACCTAGTAATGTTAAGAAAGTTGAGTCAAATCATGAGTCTGCTGATATAAAAAATAATGGTGATGCAGTAGAACCTAAAACTGTTAGGAAGAACAGCTTTAGACCTCCAGTCATTAAGGATTAGAATTCTGATGATGATAGTGAGGAAGAATTTATTCTTAATGTTAAGGATAAAACTGTTAGACCTAGCACTGAAAAGATAAAATTTGTTAAGTCTGCTAGGGAAACAGTAGAGAAGGTAGAAACACCTAAACAAAACAAACACTATCCAAGAGGGAACCAAAGAAACTGGAAACTAGGAAGTGACTTTTAAATGATAATAAAGCTTGTTTTGTTTGTGGTGTTTTTAGGCATCTTCTATTATGAGTGTGATATAATGGTTATAAGTCCTGTGTGGAACAACTCAGAAGGGTGAATCTCAAGTACTCTGTAATAAAATGACTCACCATCATCCTAATAGAACTATTTTATTCAACAAGTAGTTATTAACTCCACAAGCAGTATTAACCAGGTATGGCAAAATTAATACTGATGGTGCAAGAGTTAATACTGCTGGCTCAAAAATAACTGTGAATCATCCTAGACTAATATCAAATGTTTACAAAAAAGGATATTCACAAGTCACAAGGCCATTTAACAAGTATTCAGCAAACAAAAATAGTATTTTCAATAAAAAGGTTAATACTGTCAGGGTAAAGGATACTACTGCTAGGGATAGAGCAGTAGTAAGTGAAAATAAGGAAAAAAGGGTTAATGATGTTAAGGCCTCAACATGCTGGGTTTGGAAAGCCAAAAACAGTAGTGAATTAAATACTTTCAAGAAATATTCTTACATTGATGCACGAGGCAGATCCAAGTCTATAATGGCTTGGATCCCCAAAAGAGTCTAATTCTTTTATTTTATGTGTAGGGCAACCCACAGCAGAAGGAGTACAAGGAAAAAAAGGTCTTAGGGTAGAGAATTCAATGTACCAAAATGAGTCATTGTCATAGCTTTAAGGTTGTAAACCCTAACACTATCAAAGAGTGTTCATATTAATATATTGAAGCTTATTGTTTTGATTGTAATTCTGTTTGTCATACACACATTACTACTATTCTTCTTAGTGGTATAAATTAGATTCCGCATAGTTTATATCATACTCTCAAAGTTTCAATCTTAGTACCTTTAGATTTATCCAAGGATACTAAACCTTACATCAAGCTAAGGAGTTTAAGATATGTTCATTGGGATCAACAAGTGGTATCAGAGCTTGTTGTGAAGCTTTGAATAAGAAGAAACAAACAATGTATACTAGATCTATTTCTCAGTAATAAAATGGAGGCAGGAACTACTTCTATAACTCTGACTGCAAGACTTTATATCCTCAACCCAGGGGAATATAATCTCTGGTTAATAAGGATAGAACAATACTTTCTCATGACTGATTACCCCCTCTGGGAAGTAATTCTGAATGGTAACAAAGTGCTGAAGAGAACTATTAGATAAACTGAGCAGGAATATGAACCTACTACCGCAGAAGTAAAGCAGGACAGAAGGAATGAGATGAAAGCTAGAGGAACTCTGTTGATGGCACTCCCAAATAAGGATCAACTGAAGTTTCATTCATATAAAGATGCAAAACTACTCATGGAAGCCATTGAAAAGAGGTATGGAGGAAACAAGGAATCCAAAAAAGTTCAAAGAACTCTACTCAAGCAACAATATAAGAACTTTTTAGGATCAAGCTTAGAAATAATGGATCAAACTTTTAACAGGTTGCAAAAACTTATTAGTCAGTTGGAGATCCAAGGCGAAGTTATTACACAAGAGGACATGAACTTAAAACTGTTGAGAAGTATTCCATTTGAATGGAAGATGATAGGTCTTGTTTATCTTGAATCATACATAATCAACCATGAAAGCTTGGAGAGAATAGTTGAGGATGGCAAGTATTCAAATTTCAAATCTTATTAAAATGGAGGGAAAAAAGAAAAGTTTATTACAAGGCATCACCTTCTAATGATGATTAGAAGGGGTATTTATAGGAGAAGGAAGGAAGCTTCCCTTCCTTTATTTTTCTAATGTTTCACTTCTAGTCCCTATTCTTTGGCAATTATGCTATTTCTTACTTTTAGCATAATATACCTTATTACAAACTACTTTATTCTAAACAAAATAAAGACTAATGACTAAATATAACTAAACCACATAATCGACACTTTTTATAAACCTAACAATCTCCCCCTAAGGGTAGATTATTCTGGGTGTTTTCTTCATGATCCAAGTGGTCTTCCATTCACATACATCTCCCATCTTCTCATCTGATTGCGATACTTCAATCTTACTTTAATCTCTTCTTCAAATAATTTCAAATACTCAACTTCTTCATTGGTGAGATCTCTTTAAATATATCCATACTTAACATCATTATTGTAACTCCTTAATCCTTCTAATACTCTATTTAGTGTTGCATCACAAAACTTATGAATCTCTGAATGTCTCATCACCCTTTTCTCTTTCTTTCTATTCTTGTATATGATTCTATGTACGGGCTCATAGATGGTGGAGAACATTTTGTGTTTTTCAACTCCTGGGAAAGATATTGTTGGTATAGTAAGATTAACTTTATGTTGATAACTTTCAATTCCAAGTTGAAAATCATGCACTCTTTCCCATATCACTGAACTTCTGATAAATGTTGATAAAGACCATAGCAACTCTGTTTCTGTATAGTCAGGTACCTTGCCATTCATAATTAGCAAATACATGTCCTCGATATCATTCTTATTGAGATTCTTGTAATCAGGCTCGGTAATCGACACTATGCACTCATTAGCTCTTCTTGCAACTATCTATGTGATAAACTTGTGTTCATGACCCAATTCCCAGTATGTCTTGATAACTTGATGAGCAGTTGTAATGTTTTCTCTGAATCATAAACAGCGGGAGGGTCATGATTATCTAACAAAACTTTGCCATTATACAAACTTTGTTGCTTCTTCTGAGCTTGCTTAAGATAAAAGGTATTTTGATATCCAAGAGCCATTTTGTGTTCAGTGTGTAGAACGATCTGGCTTTGGTGAAAGCATTGTATCGAGTAAATCGATTGACCGTCTTAACCAAAACGTTGTCTAACTTACTTTATTTTTCTTGTCTGACTCTATGAGTTTATCAAGAAACTCATTTTTGCGTGTTTTAAAATTACTCTTCAACTTTTCCCTTTCTTCTCGAAGATAGGAAACCGTTGAATTTTCTATTGAAAGCTGGTTATTTAGATTTAAAATTTTCTCATTCAAATTGTTTATCGTTTTTAATGAACTTAAATGAAGTGCATTCAACTTTTTGTTAAACATTATTCTTGATAAACTGACTTTTTATAACCATTTTCAAGTTCTTCAAATTGTTCTTGATTGAATTCAAAATGTTTTTCTTGACCCTTATATCTTGCAAGCTTAGTGGTCAATTTCACATTCGCTTTTCTAGTTTCGCGATTGACCGTGTTGACTTTCTCAACTTTAATGACCAAATTATTATATAATGATTCATAAAAAGCATGTGTTTCCTCAATAGTATCAGGATGTTGTTCTACTTGTCCTCCACTAAGATCCATACTGGAATCCATAGGAATGACATTGCTATCATATTGTTGCACCAAGTATGTATCAGTAGTGGACTCTAGTAGCTCAATATACTATTCCTCTTGAGCAAACATATTAAAAATCTCATTAATATATTAGTTTTCATATTGGTGTACCTTAGTTGATCCATCTGAATCATAGACGGGAGCATTGTCAACATGAGTACTCGATGTAGATGCTTGCTGCAAATATGTCATTAAGATGCAGTTTGCATTGACTTCCTCTATTTCCTCACAATTAGCTGCAGCCATTAAATCACATTCCTCAATCTAGATTTGTATCCCTGCTTTCTTCTTTTGAGCAATCAGCAATTGAGTCTGAAGGTAAGCAGCATCTCTCTTCCTTGGTCGTGCTGTGTAGTTCCTAGAATAATGACCCACTCCTCTACAGTTGTAACACCGAATCTAATTTGCATTGTTCCCATTACCATTATTCTCAGTCCCTTGCAGCTACAACATTTCCATTCTGATTCCCAACCGTTGGAAAAACAATTAGCCCATTATGATTACCAACATTCTGAAAACCCTAATTATGTCTTGCATTCTGTCCAATCTGATTCCCTGTCTTCTGCCCTGCATTATACCCAATCAGATTCCCCGTATTCTGCCCATTCTGAATCCATGCATTCTGCCATGCATTGTACCCAATCTAATTTCCTACATTTTTCCTACATACTGTTTAAACAGGTTCCCACTATTTCCTCTAACCATTTACATATGTCTTTTTTTACCCATATTCATACTCGGTTGTGCAATTTGTCTGTTGCGAGGGTTTGATGAAATTATTTGGTTGTTTGTTGGTGTAGAGTAGTTTAACTTGAATGTCTTAGCCATGAGTACAAGTGCCATGTTTATTGCAGTTGTGGGATCTTAGATGTCTTCAGGATTTTCCATTGGTTGTTGCATGTAGTTCATGTTGAATGGAGGTTGTTGGACATAGTTGTTGTTGGGTTGTGGATGTTGCATGTAGGTAATGTTGGATTGTTGTATGGTGTAAACACTGGATATGACTAAGGAGACTGAGTTGTTGCCATAAATGCTAAAGGATCATGCGTTCTTGCAATTCTTTCGGCTCTAACCTCGTTTACATCATCATGATTCTGTTTCAAGTAATCATACGACTGGTTGCAGTCCACTTCATGCAGTTTCTTCGTTTAATGGACAAGCGTGACATAACGTTTCCATTCTAGTTGGAGGTTGTTAAGAAACTTGAGATTGCATGCAATGTTCTTTGGAGTCAGTTGGTTTCTGTCTAGATTATTCATTAACTTCGTAAAACGATAATAGTATGATTCAATCGATTCCCCTTCTAAATAAGTAAACCTTTTCAACTCATTGAGTAATTTTGCTTCCTTCTCCTGAACCCTAATATTTGTACCTTTCATCATTTTCTGAACTCGTTACCAAATCTCATTTATAGTGTTACAGCTCTCTATCGTAGCATAGATGTCTTTAAGAAGACCTATAAGAATGATTTGAGTAGCTTGATCATCATCCTTAACTTGCTTTGCTTCTTGTACAGTGAGTTCATCATCAATATGTAAGTATGAAGATGGTAGTACATGAGGTGTATGATCCGTGCCACCGGGTTCTTCAATCATTCGGTATTTGTACGAAACTAGCAATTTCCCATTGGATTTTAACTTTGCATAACGAAGAAGATGACTTGACCATGAAATTTATTTGTCTTTGTTGAGCATAGGAGGACGGTTTTCCGAACCATTAGCATAAATATCTTGTTGTGTTAACATTGCAAAGTGTGTGATCCAGATCTTAAATAGATAAACAAAATGTGTTGTGGTTTTGTGGTTGTTTTAATCGATGTGTGATTTGAATTCTTTGTTAATGTTTGTTTGGTTTCTTGCTAATAAGGACTAATAGTGAAAAATTTTTGTCGTTAAAGGATTTGAGTTGAAAAGATAACGATTGTTAAGTTCTAGATAATGAGGGAATAATGGTGAAACAGTTTGTTGTTAAGGGAAGTGAGTGAAAAAGTTAACAGCATAGCCCTTAAAGGTTTAACGTTATCTCGCTGAAAGTCCAAAGTTCACGAGCAGTTTTCTAGAAAAATGCCTGAAGCCAGATTCGAACCCTAGATAATTGTGTGAGAAAGCAGGCTAGTACCAACTTAGCTAAGTACACCTTTGAAACAAATGATACACAACACAATACATAAGCAGAGTTCGACTGTGTTAAAAAGTTTCTTATTTCGCATGAAATTTTTCTCAAATCGCAAGTTTTATAGTAACTCAAATCGCATGATACGACTTAATCCTAAATCACATGTTTTGGAGAACATATAGCTCGCATGTCTTTAGTTTATTTCGCATGAATGTAATTCGCATAACTTATTCCGCATGAAACACAACATAAGTCGCAACTAAATCGCAACAAGTTATTTCACAAGTTTTGTATCCCCATTTTAACTCGCAAGAATTCTATTTCATTAACTCGAAACTTTTATCACGTCTTTAATTCACAACTTCTAAATCGGAAGTTAAACCACAAGACTTAAACCACGGGAGTAAGTCGCATATCATGAAACCCTGTATCTCGCATCTTTATTACCCAAGACTTAAATCGCAAGATTTCAACAACTTAAATCTCTTAACCTGTAAGTCACAAAACTTAAATCGCAAGTTTTTAAAAATCCTCCTTGTGTCCTTTCTTACTTAAATCGCAACTTTTTTCCCAAACTACAAACGTAACAAAAAAACTAACAAACAACGATTTTAAACAAAAAAGTTTACAACTTTTCTTCTAATCTAGTCCTAAGCACGTTTTAAAGACTAAAAACACAAACTTTTAAATCATATTTTGCGTTTGAAGTGAAAAAGTAAGCGTTTTTTGTGTTGTAAACAAGTGACAATGAATAGAAGAAAAATAAGCAAGAAATAAGCCCAATAAGCCACTAAAAAACCATGTTACAAACCACAATCCACCCCTTTGCCTATCCCGAGCGATCGATGCCACTTGTAAGACTATGCTTATGTCATTACCATACACTTAATAAGCTAAGAAATAAGATGAGGAGGAAGAGAGGTGGGTGGCTAGAATAAGCTAAAGACGAAAAGAGTGTTTCTTCATAATGAATGAAGAACAAGTCAAACACACTTTCTCTCTAACTTACAAAAACCATAAACTAGCCAACCTTTTAAAAAATAGGGAGGAGTATTCCTTTTATAACTAAGGACCCTTCCTACACTTCCCCTCTTGGGGCGATGTGGGATATTTCCCAAAACTAGCGTAATGTTAGCTTTGGATCCCATAACTATTGTCCTAGACTATTACAAGGTTCGTTAATACATAATGATCATCACGTCATAAAAACGTAAGGCTCACAACTCAACTTATAGATTATGGCTTTAACTTCAACAAAATACCCATGTATTGTAATTCGAAGTCAGCCATAACCATCTCGTGCAACCCGGTTCAGAATTCTCGCACTAAACACATTATTGTCCGCTATCACTTCATCAAGGAAAATGTTGAAAAGGTCACAAGGGTATAGTAGAATTATACTTTGTCATAACTGAACACCAGTTAGCTGGCATGTTTACAAAAGCTCTTTCGAAAGAAAGGTTTGAATACCTTGTTGGATGACTCGATATGAGATGTTTGACTCGAGAGGAACTGGAGGTTCTGGAAAATGAATCTGCTTGAGTTATCAAATATCGACTTGTAAATATTTTTAAAAAACAAAATACAAGTATATAAAACCTATAAAACCAAATACAAAAATAAAAAATCATTCAAAAAGAAAATACAAAATCAAAAAATTTAAAAATTTAAAAATACCAAAAATAATCTTCTCAAACATTTTCTGGATTGATAAGATGTAACGTACATAGGAAATGTAGATCAACATTGACACGGGTATGTAAATAAAGTTCGATCAAGAGTTACAAATGATTTCAAAACATTTCATTTCTAATTTTCTTTATGGCTTGTAATCACTCTCAGATTACATCCCGGACCCCAACGACAAAGGAGAGTGTACGCATAAGTGCGCTTATCCTTTACATTAGAAGTGAAGTCTTCTAGCATGTGGTTTTTCAAAAAGTTGAACACAACTTTTCAATGACAAATCATGTGACATCTTTCAAAAGTACCTCATAAGTGGTATCTTTTAAAATTGTATGTTTAAAAGACAATCAAGTTTTCATAAGTGGATCATGTTTTGAGGGGGAGTTTTTCAAAATCAAAGTTTTAATGTTTTTGGATACATCATCTCATGACTTTTTATGTATTCAAAACATTCAACAGTTTTTCAAGTGGTGTCTGAGCACGATAAAAGAATTTCTTAAATGACAATTTCATCAGTGGTATCTTTTATAATTGTGTGCTCGACATACTCAAAATATTTCTTAATAACAAAAATATAATAATTAATGACATAAATAGTTGTTGAAGAGTATGGATATATCGACAAGCGCGTCAGCGATCTAAGCTACATCCGGTCTAAAGAAATCAAAGACCGTCGTTAGCGGCTTAGTGACCATCCGTTTAAATTAGAAATACATTTGGATACAACTTGCTTTCTCATCTTTGTTTAAGAAATAGAAAAATGTTCCACATACTTCATGCTTACGCATTTTTCTCCCCGTGAATTTTTTCATGACAAATTTTAATCAATTGGTATTTTAAATACTAAGAGTGTAAAACCCAAAAATTTGGTTTATATTTTTATTTCACCATTTTGAATATAACCTAAGTTTGAATAATAAGTCTTTAACATTAAAACATTAGGTTATAATTATTTGTGTATTATAAAAACATAACATAAGGTATTTGTTTCCAAAAAATAAAAAATATATATATATATATTTTCTTAATTTAAGTATATATGGCCATCCCCTTCCTTTATTTGTATGATATCTTTATTTTTTTTAAAAACCTATTTTAAGTATTAAGTGTAAAAGGATTAAGGCAAATCTTTTGAAATCTTCTAAAAGAATAGGAAATTTTTATCCCCCTCTCCTCTCTCTATATATGGCCGGCTCTATCCCCTCTCTCTCACCATTCTCTCTCAAAAATTTTACTCCAAAACTTGTGTTCATCTATAGAATTTGCAAGAAGAAGAAGGTGGTGTAGTAATTGTGATTTCGGTAGTGTTTTTCAAGCCTTGGTGTTTTTGGTGTGATTCTTGGCTTTAATTCTTTGGTGTTCTTGTTCTTGTGATCCTCTCCATTCTTGATTCTCTAAGGTATTCCATGTTCTTTTGAATTCATTCTTTGTGTCACCATGATTACACATAAGTTTTGCATAAAATCATAAAATTGTAAAAGGAAAACATGTGTAATAATCTTGTAAAATTCTTTATGATTGAACCTGAAATAATCTTGTTAAAATCATGTTATGAAACCCTAGATAATCATTAATGATGTCTTAATGAAAACCTACAAGATTAGAAACCCTAGGATATGTTTTTATGAAGAGAATTGGTAAGAATTAGGGTTTATATGTCTTTATGTTTCTGTCCAGAATTTTGGGTCATATTGATCGGGGTATAACTTGGTGATAAAAACGAGTTTTGACATGATTCTTGAGCCTAAAGTTAAATTCAAAGAGTCTAGTTTCTGGAAAATCCGGGCTCATGTCCATTGGAGGTCGGGAAGGTCGATTTTTAATTTTTATAAGATTAAGTGTCGAATCTGGAATTTCTATCCGAAAAATTCAGTAGTAGTATTTGATTTTTAATTCTCAAACCGTAAGGAGTTGGCCTTTAAAATTCGAACTGGTAAATCTTCATGATATTAGCTACATCCATGATTTTTTTTAGAATTTTCTGAGTTGTCTAAGTAGGGTTTTTCACGTAACTGTTCGAAAGTACCTAGCAGGTATTTTTCTGGATAGTTTTGGTACGATGGTTAAAGGGTTAATGATACATTGAACTAAATCAACCAAAATTCATGGATATACTAGGACACATGTGGGAAACCTTTGTTGATTTTTGGTAGATTTTTAGGAGGTCATTTAATGGGTCTATAAAATTCAAAACCAACCCTTAAAAAGTTTACAGCATCTGAAAATTAAGAAAACCCTAATTAGGTTTCATTAAGTGCTATAAGTAGTAAGATTTAGCAATGAACATATAAAATAAGATATATAATGATATGTAATCATGGATTCATGTAGATCCGGCACCATCCACACCTGGTTGGAAAGGTTTGGGAAACAGAAGCCTCGATCTTTTAGCACCGCAACCACTCCAGTTGATGTCGAAAACTGGATTGCTCACATTGAGAAGATATTCGAGGTTTTGGGATGTGCTGAGGAATTCAAGGCTAGGTTGGCAAGTTACAAGTTGGAAGGAGATGCTCTTAATTGGTGGAAGGCTTTTAAACAAGCCAAAGGAGGTGAGACGTATGTGGCTACCTCGTCATGGAAAGATTTATGTGACATCTTCTTTTTGCAGTACTTTCCCAGGTCTGAGCAACAAAAGTATGAGAAGGAGTACCACACGATTCGTCAGAGAGACCAGTGATGAGCTTATGAAGAGATTTCTTAGGTTGGCAGGTTTCGTAGGTAAGAAGGCAGGTCCTTAGGAGGAATAGGCTAAGCATTTCAAGTGGGCACTTTGTGATTGGATTCTAGATGGGATAGTGAACACAGAATTTACTGATGTGGCTTAAGTGGCCAATGCTGCTAGGAACATTGAGATTCTTCATGAGAGGTCAAGTCAGAATAACAAGAGAAACCGTGATGGGGACCGTATTCGACCGACAGCTCAAGGTAGCAATCAGAGAGGGTATGATCATAAGGGTTATGATGGTCGCAGTTATGACAGGCAGGATGGAAACAGTAATTAGAAGTCATGGCAGAACCAAGGTCAGTAATACAACCGTTCTTCTGGGTCTTCAGGTCAGAAAGGATACCCGGACTATGCCTCCTCTCCTCCATGTGTCATATGTGGGAAACATTATCCGGGCAAGGAATGTCATAGGGTTACTGGAGCTTGTTTCACTTGCGGTTTGACTGGGCATATGGCCAAGAATTTCCCTAAGAATGGTGGAAACGGTGGTAAGGGAAATGGGAATGACAATCAACCTGCTGCTAAGGGGCGAGTATTTTCTTTGACCAAGGATCAGGCAGCTAACTCTTTAGGTACCGTTCGGGAATTCTCTTCTTGAATGATCGTGCTGTTTTTGTCTTATTTGATACGGGCGCAACACATTCTGTGGTTTCTGTTTCATAATTAAACACATTAGCATCTCCCCTGCGCTACTTAATTATACCTTATCGATATCTACACCCATGAAAAGTTTGACCACGAATATCATAACTGTCCGCTTCGTTTTGATGATAAGATTTGTTTTGCTAATTTGCTTCCCTTACAAATGAGTGACTTCGATATTATTATTGGTATGGATTGGTTGGCTGAACATCGCGCCCCTATCGTTTATCATACCAATCATGTCATCTTTGGTGATCTGAATAACACTGAATTCATCTACCTATTTCAATTTCGATTTCAATTTCGAGTTCAATTTCGAGGACGGAATTTTCTTTTTAGAGGGGAAGAGTTGTAAAACCCAAAAATTTGGTTTACATTTTTATTTCACCATTTTGAATATAACCTAAATTTGAATAATAAGTCTTTAACATTAAAACCTTAGGTTATAATTATTTGTGTATTATAAATACATAACATAAGGTATTTGTTTTTTAAAAAATAATAAAAAATATATATTTTCTTAATTTAAGTATATATGGCCGCCCCCCTTTATTTGTATGATATCTTTATTTTTTTTACAAAACCTATTTTAAGTATTAAGTGTAAAAGGATTAAGGCAAATCTTTTGAAATCTTCTAAAAGAATAGGAAATTTTTGTCCCCCTCTCCTCTCTATATATATGGCCGGCTCTATCCCCTCTCCCTCATCATTCTCTCTCAAAAAATTTACTCCAAAACTTGTGTTCATCCATAGAATTTGCTATAAGAAGAAGGTGGTGTAGTAATTTGTGATTCGGGTAGAGTTATTCAAGCCTTGGTGTTTTTGGTGTGATTCTTGGCTTTAATTCTTTGGTATTCTTGTTCTTGTGATCCTCTTCATTCTTGATTCTGTAAGGTATTACATGTTCTTTTGAATTCATTCTTTGTGTCACCATGATTACACATAAGTTTTACATAAAATCATAGAATTGTAAAAGGAAAACATGTGTAATAATCTTGTAAAATTCTTTATGATTGAACCTGAAATAATCTTGTTAAAATCATGTTATGAAACCCTAGATAATCATTAATGATGTTTTAATGAAAACCTACAAGATTAGAAACCCTAGGACATGTTTTTATGAAAAGGATTTGTAAGAATTAGGGTTTATATGTCTTTATGTTTCTGTCCAGAATTTTGGATCGTGTTGATCGAGGTAATAACTTGGTGATAAAAATGAGTTTTGACATGATTCTTGAGCCTAAAGTTAAATCAAAGAGTCTAGTTTCTAAAAAATCCAGGCTCATGTCAATTGGAGGTCGGGAAGGTCGATTTTTAGATTTTGTAAGATTAAGTGTCGAATCTGGAATTTCTATCCGAAAAACTCAGTAGTAGTATTTGATTTTTAATTCTCAAACCGAAAGGAGTTAGCCTATAAAATTCGAACTGGTAAATCTTCATGATATTAGCTACATCCCTGATGTTTTTAAGAATTTTCTGAGTTGTCTAAGTAGGGTTTTTATGCGTGAACTTTTCGAAAGTACCAGTAGGTCATTTTCTGGGTCAGTTTTGGGTAACGATGGTTAAAGGGGCATTTATACATGGAAATAAAATCAACCAAAATTCATGGACATACTAGACACATGTGGGAACCTCTGTGATTTTTAGTATAATTTTATGAGGTCATTTAATTGGTCTATAAAATTGGAAATCAACTCTTAAAAAGTTCACAGATTCTGGAAATTAAGAAAACCCTAATTAGGTTTCATTAAGTGCTATAATTGGTAAGATAAAGCAATAATGAAAACATGATAAAATAGAAATAATGATATGTAATCATAGGATTCTTATAGATTCAGAGAAGAGGGAGTGATCTCTTGTCATAGTTGTTCTTTTTTCCTCCGTTGCGTTGTTTGTTAGGTACAGAATATTCGTCTTTAGTATGGACACCTCATGACTTGATTCTCCCATTTGTTTTAGCTACGTTTGTTCGTTTGATATTTCGTTCCCTGATTTGCCTATCCTGACTCGAAGACTCATAGATATACTTTGATATCTGTTTTGATTTGTTAATGCGCATTCAGATCTTTTGATCTTCGTTTGAATATGATATTAGATCCGTTATCTTGATTGAATTATTTGGTAAAACTTGGTTCAGTTTGATTTAAATCTTTTGCCCGAGCTATTGTACTAGTCAGAGGTACCAAGAACACTGTCATTGAGTACACCAATTGGCATGACACTATCTGTGCGGTGTGAATTAGTCTATGACGTTCGCCTTTGAATGATGTCCTTTTTTTTTATTGTTATTATTATTGATTTTTTTTTATTTTGATGTAGCTTACTAAGTGTAATGTTATACTCTTCATTGTACTAGTGTATATGGATATGACTTTGTTTTGCAGAGAGCGTATGGATGCATCCTAGGTACTTTGTTCTGTTCAGTTCAGATGAATGGTTGTGTGTGTGCTATACACCCTATATCATATTTGGTACATCAGGAGTTGCAAATCCTGTGTACAACTTATTATGTGGCTATATGATTATATCTGTATAGGGTCTATTCATGTATCATGTTCAGAATTTAATCTGAGCTCGTGGGCATTCCTTTGTTGTTCTTGATTCTTATTCATTTGATTTGTATTTTGTATGATATTTGTTTAGCAGGTTCTTGTGATTCGTTTCGTTCATTCTTTTGTCTTATTACCTTTTTATTATTATATCTGTTCACTGAGCGTTAGCTCAGCCGTATTTTCTTTTCTCGCGGCAGGTAATAAGCGGGAAGCTGGGATTTGAGTGTTGAGAGTAGGAAGCTTTTAGAGGACCGACCCTTGATAGATTTCTTTTGTTTAGATTTATGTTTAAGACTTATTTCGTTTGAAGATATCTTTTCATTTAGACTTTGTTGGAATTTAATACTCTTGGAAGTCATTTTGTTACATGACTTGGTATTTTTATTTAATAAAGTCTTCCGCCTGCGTTTATATGTTCTGATATGACACCATAATGTGGCTCTTGGTCTCTTTATCAGAGCGGGATGTTACAAAGAGATTCATTATTTTAAATGAGGGGAGAAAATGTGATTAAAAAAATAATATGTGATCTAAAGACTCAAGAGTTTGCTCTCCACTCTTACCTCCATGTGTGATACAATTCCGAACATCGATGCACGTGTGTAGGGGGTATTTCAAAATAAAACTTTCAAAGTGATAAAATGTTTTGATTTGTATCACAAACACTTTGAATGTTTTTCAAATAAGGTTTTTTGGTTACAATCAAATACCCGACAACCAACTAATTCATGACGATTATGAAGTCATAAGGTGGTTTAGGTTAGGTATTAGTTTCATGATCCAGCCAGAACAGGAGGGATCTGCCTAAGGACACTCCATAGATAGAAATAGCAATCCTTATATATGATTTAGAGAAGAATGAGAAAAAAAGAATAATGTTGACTAAGGCATGAGCTAACACTAGAACAATCACAACAAGGTGTTAGTAAGGACGTCTTGGTAAACATTAAAGGGGTTGAAGAATGAAAAAGTTATGATAAAGGGTAAAAATAAAGAAGCCCTCCATAAACTTTAGACAGAAACCGGGTCAATACATACGCTATCACTCTTCACAAAGATGAATTTTGGTATTAAAGAAAGACATCATGGACCCAGTGATGCAATGCACAACCCTTCTCAGCCATTCAAGTTTCTCTCAAAAGATTCTTGTCTCATTTGTCTTGGAGATTAACACGACTTCTATTGACTTCTCACTCCGAGAATGTTGATATTGAGAAGGTGGCAATCTACTCCAGCCTCCGATTCTTAAAACCAAAGCGCACTAATCGAGTTTAGAGCCAAAGAGATCAATTATAAATCTCATTAGGACACATAAATGATAAACACTTGTTGTTCACATATAAAAACACAAGTGCTATTTAAAGAGTCCTACGCATTATCCTTGTTATCTTGCAAGAATATTCAGAGTAATACTCTCTAGTATTTTACAATGGCGAATGAAAATCCTTCTAGTGTCACCATCAAACATCTTTGCGGTAGGTGGCTTGCGAGATTCAATAAGAATTAAACTTGTACTAACTGGAAATCCAATGTGATCCAAGTATTGGGATTTGACGGGAAACACCAAAAATCGTTGTTGCTTACTTCACAGTTTACATCAATGATTCACCTATATTCATTGTTATCATAACTTGAAAGGAAATCTGGATATAGGAATGACTTTGGAATATCAAAAAGCTTTGTTAGCGTATCTAGACGTGTCAGCTTTAGATAAACCGCATTTCAAGCTAGAAAACCTGTTAAGGAGATTCACTCATGAATCGAATCCTGATGACGCATGTACAATATTTATACTGTGAAACGGTCCTCACGGAACATGAGGTTAAAGTTACCAAACTTTGACGAATGAACAAGACATTCATCCATATCTGTTGTTTATTGTTAACCCTTATAAATTCAGGTGTAGATGATGGCGTAACTACCTTATTCCAGCTCCATCAAACTCATTACCACATGCTTATACTCAAGCTTCAAAGATATACTATTAGCATCAAGATTCAAGAAAACAAGAAAGATCAAAACATATAAGACAAATACTACGAAGTCAAACAAAGAAAGGAGCGATTGATCTAAGGAAAGATCGTTAACTTTCAAGATGATGCAAAGTATGAGCATGTTGGTCCAAAGTACAAGGCGATTAAAGGATGTTCATGAAAAGAAAGTGTCGGTCTCCATCAAACGAGGACTAAAGTGTCGGTTACTTCTATCAAGTTCATCCATCATAAGGAAAAATTTAAAGATCTCGAAATAAAAGACAAAGTCAAAAGACATTGATAAAGCCTCAAGATCAAAGATCACAAAGCATGAAGGAACAAGTCTACTATAACAAAGTTCAAAACCAAGACTCAAGACCATAAGAAATTCAAGACAATGTGTTTTTATGATCGCTCCTTTGGGAGAGATTGTTAGCCTTAAAATATTAAGGTCTACAAGAAAGTCACGATCATTATAGAGTATGTCGGGTCTTAGGAACTTTGTATTAAATGTGATAGGCTAGTAATGGACTCGGGCTTGTGAGTTAAGCTAATATTGTATATGTTGCGGGCCAAAAACCCAACCAAATCTGAGCCCGACCCATTCCCTTAAACCTTAGGCGTCCAAGACCTTAGGATTTGTATAAATACCCCTCTTCCTTGTAACGGGAGGGTGTTGGTATATATATATATATATACATTATATATAACAGGAGGCATTTGACCATTTTATGCCACATCATAACGCCATGTCATAAGCCCATGTGCCATGTCATCAGTTTTTCTATGTTTTTTTTTTAAATTTTGTTTTAAATTTTTTTTTGTAAATTTCGTTTTTTAAATTTTTTATATATTAGAAATTTCAGATTTTTTATAAAAATATGTCTTTTGCAAGATTTGAACCTGGGTCTGCAAGTTCACAAACAAGCACCTCAACTAATAGAGCAAGCCAGAAGTTATGATATACAATAAAAATCAAATATGTTATGCTTTTAAAAAAATACCAATTAAATTAGAAAAATATACATAAAATTATACAATGCTTATCTTATTTAAAAAAATACGCCTCTTTATTTTCAAAACCCTAATGAAACTTTTAGATATGTGAACAAAAAGTTTAACAATCAATGCAAGACAACAATCGGTGCTGATTCCTTGACCAAGGAAGTTGAGTTTGAGGACAGGGTGAAGGTTAGTCATTTTGGATGTGTTTTTTTATTGTTATTCACCTCTCTTTATAATGTTTCTTTGAAATCGGTCAATTCATATTGTGTCCTCATGTTTTTTGTATATGCTACAATCAAAGTCTGTTGATTTGTGCTTTTTAGGTATTGTAATCAATTTTCACGTGAAACTCTATGATTAGTTTTGCTATTAAGCATTAGCATGATTATACAACGTGCTTCTTTACACGTAGTTTGTTTCTTTTATATGCATACTTCTAGATTTAACATCTGTGATTTAGGTTTGTGTTTGTAATGGTAATTAATGCAGCCCGATATGAAGGTGAATAGTTGTGATTATCTTTTAATTCTTGGCAATATGTTAGGTTATCTTTTAATATCATAGTGTTACTAGCGCTACTGCTTACAAAACCTTTTTTGCAGGTATACCAGGAGCAAGATTTGTGCCACATATTCTCGATGTAAATTCTGGAGAGGTGCATCTCTGATCCTCTTTCTATTTTTCGTGTTATAAATCAGAGTAGTTATAGATATATAGTGCACTTGCTGTTTTCTGACCAATAGTATATAAATAAATAACGAACAATGTCTACAATAAGTCAATACGAAATTGACTGGAGTCCAATGAGCCAGGAAAATTACTTGGGTTATACAGACAGATCCATGGTTTAGTTTCTTTTGATACAAACTATAACCTATGGGGGTACATTCTTCATGGTTCATTTTTATTTCCATTCTTTATGGTTCATTTTTTTATGCCACACACAATCAATTGCCATACATTCAGATGGTATACAGGTTATCTATTTTTTGAATGTTATGGAAAAGATGTTTTGAATTTGATATGAATGGAGAGGCATTGCCTGATGAGGATGATGATGGAGTAGTTGTAGAACCTTTGAAAGTACGTTTACTTTCATTCTCAGGATCTCAGACATGATATTGTATGTCTAATACGTTGCCTTGGTTCTGGTAATTTTTGTAAATGTTCATGTTATTTGGCATAAAAAATAAATCCATTTTCTTGGATCTTCATCTCAGAAAGTCAGCGCATGATCTGGTCTTTAAATCTAGAGTTGGTTTTCATCTCTCCCCCATTAGGCTTAATATGAAAATGTTATTTATTTTAGACAGGTGTATAATATATTGTAACCGTATACTCATCATCATGATCATAACTTTGTGTAGACTCTAGATCTGTTTCTTAACGAATAGCTTAAATAGATACAATTTGCGTACGCCTTTGGTTCATATGTTCCATGTTTCTCATGTCGTTTGATGATTTATTGTAGGATCTTAGAATTCACACAAATATAAAACTAGAGAGAGAAAGTTAGAGAGAGAGAGATGGTTGGGAGAAAACTAGAGAAAAACACACTAAATTGTGTGTGTAAAATGATTCAACCAACACCCTCTCCATGTGTGGAGAGGGTTTAAATATGTCTTACAAAATGCCCATAAAACGGGCTATGGTGTGGTTACAGAGGTTAATGACCGCTCCAACACCATAAATATCGATTACTAACAAAAATACGAGTATGCTAAACATGGAAATTACATGGGGTGGTAAACGATAAGTTCTTTTTTCTTAAACCTAACAATCTCCCCCTAAGGGAGGTCACCCCTGAAAATACAATTTGAATTCTAGCATTCTAAGTCTTGACCTTCTGGCTTTAGCTCGTAGTCTTTGATTCTTCATTCTTTGATTTCTTTGTACATTATGTAGTGATCCTTGAGCTTTGTTCCTTAGACTTGTGTGATCTTTGAGCATTCATTGAGATCATCACCCACAGTAAATCTCCAAATCATCCCTGTGACAGTGTTTCCTCCATGTGATGTTGTGACCTTCGGACCGGCATGCTCACACTTTTCTGGATCATGATAGCAAGCATCAGAGTAGCGGAAGCTGTGTTGTAGGTCTTTCAGCTATCATGATGTCTTTGATTAGGAATATGAAGTATGAGCATGGGGTTGTGAATTGACATGTCTCTGTCCAGCAGCTGCTACCGTCGGGATTCCTGCAAGTATACGTTAGTAATAAACACACGAAAGTGTCTTTGTTCACTTTCGTTGAATAAGGTTGCAAGAACCACGGTTCCCCGTTAATCAGTATAAATACTGCCTGTGATCAGGTAGACTTCCGAAGAATCTCCTTGACAGGGTTTCGCAGCCGTGCTAGCCGTTCTCAAACCGGAGCATCTTAAAGTAGACAAAGCACGGAATGAGTGAACCAGTAGATTAAAACCCACTGATTAATGAGAAATTGATTTGAAAATCAGTCGCGTGTCACTCAGGAAAGAGTTTTTGTGACACATCAAAAGTTTTATAATATAAAAATCAATTTTCATCAGAAACACTTTTGTTTTGAAAGATATACACAGTCAATGTGCTTGAAAATACAGTTGTTGAGCACATCGAACGGTTTTTCAAAAACTATTCGTCAATTTACTGCCTGGAACAAGTTTGATTCATAAATAATCGCACCATCGTTCCTTTCCAGTTGTCACAAGCTTGATCCTCAAAGAGATCTCACTATGTCACTACCAAGGGCTTGTTTGATGTTGGCTTAGAGATTTCATCTTCAGTTGTGAGTTACCTTTCGTATCACTTCTGTGGACGTTCTGGCAATACACACGAGGATAATGCGTAGGACTTTTAAGATCGTTACTTGTTATATTATTTGTGTGGAATGAAAAGCATAGTTTGTGTTTAGCTGCCTAACGAGAATTTAGGGATGATCTCATGGGCTCTAGTTTACAATAGTGCATTTTTGGTTTTTAGTAGTCGGAGGTGGAGCAGATGCCACCTTTTCGAATAGCATTCATAACTCGGTGTGAGAGAGACCGTTAGAATATGGATTGATCTCTGTGGAGAATTTGAAACAAGAATCTCTTTGAGGGATCTTGAGTGGCTTAGGGGGTTGTGTAGCGTATCACTAGGTCCTGATACTTGTTTCAATGTATCAATCAACCATGTGATTCTTGACAGCATTGTAGTGACCCGGGTTCTGCCTAATGTTTAGGGCAGGGGGGAGGGCTTTTCTTTTCACCCTTTATATTAACCATTTCTTTTTCATTCTTCAACCTCTTCTGTGCGTACCAAGACTTCAATACTAGTACCTTATTGGGTTATTCCAGTACTAGCTCTTCTTTGTCGGCACTACTTCCCTTATTCTCATATAATCTTTTGTAATCATACCTAGGGACTTCTATACTAACTAGTGGATTGTCCCTGGGTTAGAACTGCCCTACGGCTCTGGATGGATCATGGGAACATGTACTAACCATACCATTAGTATGACTCGGATAAAGTAAATACAGGGTTGTCTTTTGGACTGTTATCTCTCGCCTTTAATAACCAATGAATAATCAACAAATCACGGTAATTGTTTGGATATAAGATATCTAGAAGCCCATTGGTACTTGATTGTTTTGATTATTTCGAAATGCTCCCTTAACAAGTGCAGTCGATATTCGTATTTATTTTGCACATAGAGGAGGAGTCATGCTTGAGTCTTAAAATAGATCACATTTTTATCAAGATTTATTATTTAAAGTTCTCTTTCTCTCCCTGATCAATATCATTTCTAACCCTGTTGAGTTTTAGGATCTCAATTGATTTAAATATGTTAGAAAATTTAGAGTAGAATATATGGTCCAATTAAATAACAAGCCAGTATTGGAAAACCTATATACGCTCCCCCTCAATTTAATGAGGGTTTTGTTAGTGTCGTTATGATGAGTTTATAATTGATTTAGAGTTTAACGAGGAAACTCATGAAAAAATCATAAATTGCCACATAAACAATGATTTACCTCAGCTCACTTATTAATGTACAAGTTTATGTTTAAGACAGGAACCTGGAAAATGTTCAATCGTAAGTGGCATAGTCATTTAGTCATGGTTAGCGATCTGGTTAGACTGTTCTTGATTATCTCCAGATGGAAGTTGTCTTATATTACCTCGAACCATACTATATTTCTTGAGTAGATACAAATATTTCTTGTAACCCGCATTAAGATGACTTGATGTATAAAGCCCAAATATTACGAAGTTACACAATCTTTACCATTAAAACCATAAACATACAATGTCTAATTTTTCTAGTCCCTGATGAGCGTTATTTCTCCTTAAGATAGTGATGATTATAAATGTGAAAAACACACGGTTTAGCTATAGTCTTCGGATTTCACAATTTAGTCCCTTAAATAGCCGAAATGATAACACTTGAGGCAACTAAATCCTGAATGTCACATTTCTTCTTGTAAGACACTGACTATCTAAAGGAATGATCATACTTATCAAACCTATATGTACCTCTTTAGTGAACAAATTCTACTCCTTTGAAAATGAGCTTAGTGATTAATTGATTGGGGAAATATTAATCGAATCAGTAACATATCTTCAACTTCATGGCATTAAAATAATAAGTATTTTCCAACATTACCTAAAGCCTTTTCAGAACTATGAGGTGTTGGTAATATGATCGAGTGTAGTTTTAAGCCTAAGCCTCTTTTTAATCTTGAAATTATATTTAAGCCCCATAACAGATATTAACTTTTGACAACTAATGCCTTGGAGTTTAAAATTAAATTAAAATCCCCCTCAAATTATTCTCCGCTAAGTTAAAACTTTTTCTAATAATTACCGGAATGTTTGAGATTAATTAGAAATCACCTTTCTCCCCCCGTACAAGACCCGTATTCTATTACAGATTATTGTGTTTGTTCGGACGTGGTCGAAATTTCTTTAAAATCTGTTTGTAGTGTCGAAAACTGTTTCTGATTTGATTTGAACACTTTTCATGATTAATCCCAAAACTTGATTGATTTAAATCAATATTTTTGAGAAAATGTTTGGGTTCTATCATAGAACTTATTACAATGGCACAAGGGTCCTTTCTAGTGCAAAGTTACAGGAGCAAGTTCCTAATTGCTATACGTTGCATTCTAAATCTAAGGGTTTCAAACACTTAACACTAAAGTCCATAAATGGTCTAAAAATTAATTTAACCTTCCCCCTTATTTCAGGATCGTTATTGTAAATCCTTTTCTGTTTACTCCTTGTTTATTCGAAAAATAAAAATAATATCACAATTTTGAAAGAATTATTAACACATTTCTCCCCCTCAAATAATGTCTCGTTTTCTATTTAAAGAGCTGTAGACATTGTTTGAGTGATAGAAAATTCTTTTAAATTATTTTTCTGATGAGAGACTGAGATGACTGATTTAGTTTTGAAAGACATCACCTTTTCCACCATGGTTAACACAAATAATTTTCAGAAGAATCATAGACGGAAAATTATTTGGATAATTAGAAGACTTCTCTTCCTGATCAAGAAATAATGTACTAAAGCGTACATTAAGTTGGAGTTGCATGGATATAAAGTAATCCATGCCCGGGAGAACTTAATCACCCGTTGTTAGGAACAGCCGTCTTTTTGGCGACGTGCTTTCCTCATTTTGAAAACCGGGTTGCATATCAGAAATAATAACAAGCTATATAGACATGTTTTGAAAAACTGTTTGAACTTCTGCTTGAACTTCATTTAAAGACCTGTGCCATTATTAAATGACATTTCTAGATCCGTAAATGTTATCGATGCCAGAAGACATGTCATGAAAAAAATATTTTTGGTATTTTCTGATTTAATATTTTTGTATTTTGTTTTTGAAAAAATTTATATAAAAATGAAAATCTTTTTGTGTTTTTCTGGTTTTATATATTTACATATGATACATGAAGAAATACCACCATAACTCTTCAATTTTGTCCGCCAGTTTTTCAGCGTTTTCGAAGACATGCTTTGCATTCCAACCTTTTTCATGAGAAATTCAAGTTTTTCTTGTCCTAACGGTTTAGAGAAGATATCTGCCAGCTTAAATTCTGTACTGAAGAAGTAAAGCTCAACCACTCAATTTTACTTTTGCTCCTTGATTTGGATTGTTTTTCAGAACACCTCCTAGTTCGTCTAATTTCACCTTATAGATCCACTTTAAGGTAAGAATCATCACTTGATCTGGACGAGGTACAAGCTTTCAAATCTCCAAATGTTCAAACTCATGGAGCTCT
>BQNB010045600.1:0-42916 GCA_026074375.1 Tanacetum coccineum
TTGTTGTGAGGGTTTGTTATCAAGACTCTATTTAGGACATAACAAGCAGTACTTACTGCTTCAGTCCAAAACATAGTAGATAACATAGAGTCAGCTAACATAGTTCTAGCTGCCTCTATGAGGGTTCTATTTTTCCTCTCAGTAACTCTATTTTGCTGAGGGGTTCTAGCATTACTATAATCCCTCTTTATCCCTTTTTCCCCACAAAGTTCAATCAATTTTGCATTCTTAAACTCTGTACCATTATCACATCTAATAGCTTTTACCTTTTTATTCAACTGGTTTTCTACAAGGGAAATATAATCCTTAAGGATTGGATATGTCTCATCCTTAGTCTCTAGAAAGAAAACCTAACGGAACCTGCTATAGTCATCAGTGATCGCAAGGCAAAAATATTTGTGATCTATGCTTCTAATGGATGTAGTTCACATGACCCATCCTTCTATGCCACTTTACAGCTTCATCATAAGAAGCTTTGGCCACCAAACAAGCCAAATTGTCCTTTGGAGCAAGATTATTCAAGTTAAAGTAATACAGATTGTGTTTCCTTGGAACTCTTAGTAACACCATGCTTTCATCTAGGACTTTGAAATCTTTAGAGAGCACAAGACAATCAGAGTCTGTGAAGAGAACACGATTCATCTTGTCACAAATCTGAGAGACTGAGAACAAGTTGAATTGTTGAAGTTCCATCACATAGTAGGCATTTTCAAAATCTAACTTAGGAGTCCTGATTGTCCCTTTTCTAGTTATTTGCCCTTCACCACCTCTAAAAGTCACTTTGCCACCTTTAAAAGCTTGAAAGTCATCCAATCTTTCCTTGTTGCCAGTCATACTGCGTGAACAACCATTATCTACTATCCCTTCATCTACAGCATCTGAATGGAGATTGACCTATACAACATTTTACTAAGAAATAATTAGTGTCTAAGAGGGACCCAAGTCATTCCTGACTTAGGTCTGCCTTGTAGATCTGAAAATTTAGGCCAAGTAGATGTATGAGATCCACCATTGTTCTTGGGTACCTTGTACATTTTATTTCTATGTGTCTTCCAAGAACAACCTGTTGAGGGCTTAGCAGCAGTTGCCTATCCATCCCCATCATAATGCATTTGTTTGTAATGGAAAGGAGGTTCAAATGGTGTAAAGGTCTGAAAATAAGAACTCGTAGGTGTAAGCAAATGGGCCATATGTCTAGCAGTATGTTGCCACCAACCAGAAGTAACTGAAGAAAATTTTCTTCTACCAGTATGAACTGGATGATGCCTATTTTGCTTGCCAGTAGAAACTGGTGCAGGCATATTTGGCCTATCAGCAGGAAGTTATACTGGACCACCAGTAGGAACTTGTGTTGGCCTAGCAGTACAAACTAATACTTGCCTAGCAGCAGGAACCTGGTTTGTTTTAGTAGTAGGAATATAAACCTTGACAGACCTGAGAAGTACTGCTTGTAAGACAGATTGATTTGTCTGTGTGACCCTAGTAGCATTGTCCCACATTTGTTCCCTTTGAGGATATCCCAAACCATCAAAATCATTAGCATATTGTGTCTCATAATAATTACAATCCTTAATGAGATGAAGATAACTACCACATACAAAACAAGACTTTGAAGCAGAAGAGTTATGTTTCCTAAAATGACTTGCCTTTTTATTAATATTACCATTCTTATTACAAGAAGTCCTAGAAGTATTTTTATTCTTTTTAGAACTATTACAAGAGAAACTAGGTAAATCCTGAACAACAATGGGTTCTTGGATAGGTGTCCTAATATTGGATTCAATCTCAGCTTCACTCTCAGATGTGGATACACTGGAAGTTGATGCACAGGAGGTAGAATCATTTATCTTGGGCTCTGAAGATTTGACACTAGAATCACAGAAGGAAAAGTCATTTGTGTTGACCTCTAAAGACTTGTCACTGTTATCATAAGAGACAAAGTCATTATACACAGAACTAGAGTCATCAGAGATTGAGGACTTTGTACCATAAAACATTTGTGATTCATCCAAGTCAGTGTAATCTGATAGAGGAGTGTAGTCTCCTGAAAGAGGTGGAGGCACAGCTTTCATACTATCAGCTTTGACAAACCTACTGTACAGAGGTCTACTTTTCACTTCTTCGGAGATAGTGGTAAAAACACTAAATGCAGAGTCATCCCATCCTAACTCTTTTTCACTTATATAGTTATTATATCCCAAACCCACTTTTGTTCTAACAGACATGGAGCTATCAATTAACCTGTATAAGTTTCTGGAAGAGGTTGTCCATTTTTCAATTAGTACTAAGTGATTATCAAGCTTTGTCTGTAATTCTTCCTTAGCAGTCTCAGCAATAGTATTTATTCTTTCAAAATGTTTTAGTAGATTAGTTGTATTTTCTAGTTCAATAGACAACACTCTAATCTTTTCTTCAAGTGTCAACTGATTTTTTTGAAGAACTCTCTTTTGTTTTTCCAAAGTTTTAAGTGAGTTCTTATAAGCTTGAACTTGTATAAAATATTCACTATTTTGTTCATTAAGTTCATTATACTGCTTTTGAAGTTCATTATACTTATTTTCACAACCAAAAGGGCAGTTATGTACCTCAGAAGTCATGCCCATGAGAGCAAATTCTTCAGCAGCATTAGTACCATTTCCAGTGATCAAGCTATATATCTCAGCAGCACCTCCAGTAGCATCACAACCAGCAACCATTCCATACTCTTTAGGAGCACAGATCTCATCATAATCAGTTTCATGTTCTTTCCAATTCTCCAATGTGTCAACTGACATTAAGGCTTTAGTAGCCGCTTCCTTTTTCCCAAGTTCCTGAATCTTGAATGATGAATATCTCTTCTCATTTCCTTGTTGTGTTCTGCATTCTCTTGCAAAGTGCCCCTTTTGCAAGCACTTATAGCATCTGACAGCTTTCTTGTTGAACCTTGCAGCTTCTTTCTTATCAAACTCAATCTTTCTTCCAACCTTTTTCTTGAACTTATTCACCCTGACTGACAACATAGCCATTTGCCATTTAATATCCATCTCTTCTAAGTCCAATTTGTCTATCTGCTCAAAATCTTCATAAGCTACTTGTTGTTCTGGTTCACTTTTAGCTACAAAAGAGTGAAGAACATCTTGAAGCACATTACCAGAATTGTGAGATCTAGCTTTAGAACTTGATGGAGCAGAGTAAGTAGATGAGGAGAAGCTTGGGCTTTCTGCATATAACATCTTTTTGCTAGTACTGGTAGTACTAACAAATGCAGAGTGGTTTGGAGATTGACTTAAGGAATGAGTAGAATATCCTTTGATATCTATCTCAAGAGTCTTTAACTTGTAGTACAAATCATCAAAAGTAAGAAGTTCTAGTCCACCTTTGGTTTTTAAGGTCAAAGCCACTTGTGACTAAGATGAAGGCAAACCTCTGAGAAACTTAAGATTAATGTCTTCATCATCAGGCTTGGCCTTGAGTTGGTTAAGCTGACTGAGAATCTTCTGCATCCTGTCATATCCTTTGTGCAATCCCTCTGATTCACTAATTCTAAACTCTGAGAATTCTTGCTTTAGCATGGACTTTCTCATCTTCTTAGATTCAGCATTTCCACCAAACCTAGCTTTGACTGCATTCCATATATCCCTAGCATCATCCATGTAATGAAAATCAGCCACATGATCATCAGGAATGGACTGAAGCAAAGTAGTTCTTGCCTTTGATTCCCTTTGAACAGCAATGTGTTCATCTGCAGTTGTTGGGGGAAGTATAATGACCCTTCCATCACGATCTCTTCCAGTCCTTTTAAAGCTGTTGCCATTTTGAATCACCTTCCAGATATTCATATCACTGTTTGTGATCCAATATTCCATCTTCATAGCCCAGACCTCATACTCATCCTTCTTCAAATAAGGAAACTTTGCATTGTTGTTTGAGATAGTGGTAATGATCTGAGGTTGAATGTTTTGTTGTTGAGGAATGGTGGCTTCACTATGAACACTGGCAACATCACTTTCATTGTCAGATCCTGCCATTTTAAAAGTGTAGAGAGGTTATTGGTTGTGTGGTTTATAAGGATCTTTGATATAAGAATATTCTTTTTATGAGAGACTCTCAACAAGCTCTGATACCACTTGTAGAATCCCACTCTAGATAGATCTTTACTGCCTGTTAAGGATGGTGAATAACCTATGTAATCACAAGCTAAACACAAGAGAGGCTCTTACTAAACAAAGCTAATGCCTATGTGGAAATTAGACAAAGCCAATAAGAAGAACAAGACTAATAAAAACTAAAAGATCCTTCTATGGATTTCTATTAAATAACAAGGAGAATTGTGTTTTTTGAATATGTCCAATTCCCTAAGCCGTGGGTTCTATATATAATGGTGAAACCCTAAACGGAATCTACTAAAAACGCGTGAGGATGATATGCATGACTCATTCTTCCTTATTTAGCTCATGCATATCCTCATCTAATATCTTATCCTGGAATAACTGTTTGACTTCTACCAGGACTAAATACTCTACCAGTAGGAACTAGACTTAGCCTACCAAGACTAACTATGATAATAACCTTACCAGCAGGAACTACATACCTGCTAGTAGGAACTACTATTACTACTACTCTACCAGCAGGAACTACATACCTGCCAGTAGGAACTACTATTATTCTACCAGCAGGAACTACATACCTGCCAGTAGAAACTAAGTATTACAAATATTCCTAACAGAACATATAGATGGATTATAAAAGCTCTTATATCTGTTATTTAAAGTCAATAAAAACCCTTGATGTAACATGTTATAGTTAGAATAAGAAGATTCTTCAAAGAATTTAATTAGTAGACTACATTTATTGACACCATATCAATAATTTCTACTTCAGTTATGAACTTTTAATAAGACATGCACATGCACAAGTTGAGCTTGTATTCCATGCCTACCTTTCTGTGTGTTTGAAGGAAATCAAAAAACCTAGAGTTATATTTGTTGAAACCAAAGCAAAAACAAAGTCTTTATGTCCAAATCATCTATTCAATACCTACTAAATTGCATTGCATTAAAAAAACAACTATAAAAGAAACAAGCTAGACATCCATTGGTCAAATCCTCTCCATTGACTTTGTACCTTTGTATAAAAATAATATAAAATCAAAAGTGTGAAAGCATTGCAAGTTATGAATTATCATCATACTATAAACATATAGGAGTAGCATCATATTGACTGTATTTTAGTATCTTACACACCTAATACTATTCTTCTCTTTGGTAACTATGGTATTGGACAAAACTGTAAATAAGTGATGATGAGGTTATTCTTATGATTTGTACTTTAAAACTAATCAAGATAACATCATAACTATACCAAAGTCCAAAACTTGTCTGCATCTTTATGTGATTTTGGCAAATAAAGATACTTGTTTTACTATCTTAACTCCCAAAAAAATCAACTAAAATATCTTTCATAAATGTTCAATGATATGATTATTGATTGTGACTCATCTAGCTCAGTGCAAAGACAATAATACCTCTAAACAACTAACAACATTTTACCCCTTATGCAATAAAGGCTTATTTTGGTATTTCACTCATAGTGGCCCTAAGAATTTTTTTCCATACTCATGTAACAAAACATTATTCATCATATAGCTACACATGTATACAAGTATATCATAGTGCATAAGCATTTAATAAGTTATAACTGTAACAAGGAACAAAAGTATTGAATATAGTCAAATACCTATGTGGTGTGAAGAATGATATGATGACTAATGGTTGAAAGTGAATGCAAAAAGCTAATTTTGCAAACGGACCAGCTAGCTGCGCTGCAGCACTCATACCCTCCTCACTACCGCCATATCCATTATATATGCTCTTGTGGATGCATTTGCGGCTGTGGTTGTGCTTCTGGTTGCGGTTGCTGAACTTGTTGTTGGACCAAGAGTTGTTGTGCTATGAACTCCTGTAGATGAGTTTCAGGATTGTCTTCTTGCGGCTGTGGCTCGTATTGAATCTGATACATGGTATTGTCATATAATCCACCCAAAGCTAATGATGGAGCCATGTTTGATGGACCAGTTAAGGGAGTGAACCCGGTAGTATTCAACTACTGTTACTCAAAGTTCGTAAACATTTCTTGTTCTCTTGCAGCATCAACCAACTGTTGCTTGCTGTTGCGCCTCGTATAAGAGCTCGTCCTATCCGGGCCAGACTTAGTCATGCTTGGCGAGTAAGTGTCGCTAAGCCGGTCGAACGCGCTCTGCCTCCGGTGACCTAGCCGGCCAAATAAGTTACCATCGTCGTCTCTAGAGCGATCCTTCACCCTGGGCTTTTCTGACGGGTTTCGGTGGGTTGCGGACCAGGTCCCCGCACTTGAGTTTTGAGAGCTTTCTCTCGTTCTTCGACTTCTCTTGGTATTGTCCCCAAAGTCCAGCCTAGTATGTGTTGGAAAATTTTAGTGAAAAATGTGTTTTCACTAATTTTGGACATAGATAATTATTAGTAAATATAATTATTAAGTGTAAGGCTTTGTAACAAGCCATTATATGTCCAAAAATGAAGTTAGTGTGAATGAGATATCGAGTCTCAAAGAAGGGTAGTTAGAATGGAGAAAATTGGTTAAATTGAGTAATAACAGCTAATTAATGTGATTGACTGACAATTAAATTGGATGTTGATTTGCAAATTAATGAGTCATTGATTGACTATTGATTAATTTCAGATTAATGAGTCATTGACTAACAATTTAATTGGCTGATTTGCAAGATTAATGAGTCATTGATTGACAATTAATTGGCTGATTATGATTGGCAAATTAATGAGGATTAACCAGCATTGATTGCACCATATGCATATGGATGTGTATAAATAGATGGCAATCTCAACCATTCCCAACACACCGAAAAACACACAAGAGAGAATAACTCCATTAATAAGTTTTCCTGCAATCCTTTCGATCAAAAGCACTCAAGTTTCCGTGATTTTTCAGGCAAGTATGTCAGGTCCGGCTGTACAACAGCTTTGAACGTTATACCCTGGAAACAGACAGCGAATTTGTTTATCAATTAAATCAAGTAACATTCTACCGAAACCAAATATCCATTTGATCATCGAATTGTAACCAAAATGATAATTTATGAGCAATTCGTGAATGACAAAAAAACATGTTTATTATCATAGTATTCTAAAGCTCATAACTTGTAACATTTCTAGTAAAATACTGCATACCCTTTTCAAACACAATATCAGGTACGCGTAATTCGCCTTTTTGACGTTTTTGATATCGTTTTTACGTTTTGTTTTCTGGGCATGCTTCATTTTTTGTTAAAGATTTGTTAGAATCAATTTTGTACCATTTTTGTAGCTTTTTTTATGATGTTTTATGACCATTGTTTGATAATAAAGATGACATGATTTAGTGATATTTATTAAAAAAAACCTAATGGGATTTTATAACATTAGGTTATTCTTTTTTCTGACTTAGATTTATTTTTTTAGTGTTTTATAAATGATGAATTGGTGATAATAATAATAATCTCTAAATTTGACTTACTATTGTCGGTTTCAATGCATGGAATGTTTTTATAAAAAAAGAGAATTGCAAAAATGGTCCTTGCGGTTTGGCTAAATTGAAGATTTGGTCCGTCGAATTTCAAAAGTGCAAAAAACATCTGTATTTTGAAGGTTTGGTTCTACTTTTGGTCTTTGGTCGAATTGAAATGACTAAAATAGCCCTTTGAAATTTGGCCAAACCACAAGGACCATTTTTGCAATTGTCTCTTTCTATTATTATTTTTTTTAAATTATTATTATTATTATTTATTCTTTTATTTTTTTTATTATTACTATTATTAACACAAATATATAAAAACGTAACGTAACATATGAATCGGTTCGGTTAGTTTGGTTAATTTAAAAAGAAAATTATTACTATTATTAACACAAATATATAAAAACGTAACGTAATATATGAATAGGTTCGGTTAGTTCGGTCAATTACTTTTTAATTTTTTTTTATTATTACTATTATTAACACAAATATATAAAAATGTAACGTAACATACGAATCGGTTCGGTTAATATTTTTTTAATTTTTTTTATTATTACTATTATTAACACAAATATATAAAAATGTAACGTAACATATGAATCGGTTCGTTTAGTTCGGTTAATTTTTAAATTTTTATTATTATTATTATTGTTAACACGAATGTATAAAAACATAACGTAACATATGAATCGGTTCGGTTCGGTTATTATTACTACTTAACTAAAAAGTAGTATGTGGTGTTGATCGGTTCGGTTATCGGGTTGTTCATTTAATTCGGTTCGGTTATGAGGTGTTACGTTACGTTTTTATATATTTGTGTTAATAATAGTAATAATAAAAAAAATTAAAAAAATTAAAAAAGTAATTTTTAAAAAAATTAATAAAAATTAAAAAAATAATAATAATAATAGAGACAGAGAATTGCAAAAATGGTCCTTATGGTTTGGCCAAATTGAGTTGTTATAAGTTTTTTAATGTTTTTTGATAATTAAGTGCAGTTTTGAGTTGTTGTGAAGGTGGAAAGTGTTAAAATTTGAAAATGTCGTCGTCATCGAATTCGACGTGTGCTGCGTGTAAGTTTTTACATCGAAAACGTACTCAAGAATGCGTGTTTGCGCTGTATTTTCCACTGGATGAGCCTGCGAAATTTGCTAGTGTGCATAAAGTTTTTAGGGCGAGTAATGTTGCTAAGAATTTGAATGAGTTGAGTACTTCTCACAAAGAGGACACGGTTCATACGTGACCGTATGAGGCTGATGTGCGTTTAGGGGATTCGGTTTATGGTTGTGTTGGAATTATATCATCCTTGCTGCACCAAGTAAAGCAATTTCCGCTTTAGTTTAGGCTAGTTCAGTTTTGGCAAGCTCAATTTCTTGAATCAAGGTTGATATAATTCCAGCACAGCCATAAACCGGGATCCCTTAAACACGCATCAGCCTCATACAATAACGAATTAACCGCGTCCTATATGTGAGAAGTACTCAACTCATTCAAATTCTAGCAACGTTACTCGCATGCACGCTAGCAAATTTCACAGGCTGATCCGGTGGTAAATACGATGCAAACACACATTCTTGAATATGTTTTCGACAAAAATATTTACACGCAGCACACCGCGAATTCAACATTTTCAGAGTTACTGTGGTTTAGGTGTGAATCACTAAACTAAATAAGATAAATCTAATTAACAGTAAATCATGATGTTAATCTAACAAACCAAGAATCAAAGTCAAGCTATCTAAAATACATCCGAATAACACAAAACCAATACCAAAGGCCAAAACAATATTAAAAAGAATAAAAGGATGCATTAAAAATGTACAAAACGATATTGAAAAAATTACGTGTACGTGTTTGGAGCAAAAACACACTTTAAAAGTGATGAATGTTGTTTTGACTATATATTTAACTATTTAAGGAATGTGATGAAAGTGCAACTCAAAGTATTTTATAAATTATGAATTACAATTTTCTAATACTTATCATAATATTAGCAAGGTACCAGCATAATGTGATGGCCTGTATCCGGTGACTATTTTTGTGGCGAACAAATGTTTTTCATTCTAAGTTTTCTTACTTAGTATGTCTAAACACCTTTACTAAAAGATAGTAGAGATTATGATTTCAAAAGTTTAAAGTTAAATTATTGATAGTGTAAATGGTTAGCACTTTTATTTACCAAAGTTAAGCATAAATCTGGTGGTTACAAGTTTAATGAGCTTTACTTATAAACAATTGCATTAAGAGATATGATTCAATTTGGAATTAACAAAGTGAGTTTTTATAATATGTAATTTCATGGCTTAGCTTGATTGTGTGTTGTTAAGAGTTTTTTTAAAGAGAATTGCTACATCCACATGAGATTTACAAAGACAAATCCACACAATGATGTGTCATGAAAACTATTGGTAGTATCTCTTTGGGAATATATTACTCACATTATTGATACATGGGATGGAGAATGCATTATTTTAGGCGATTTCAATGAAGTTAGATCAAAACAAGAAAGGTTTGGGACGATTTTTAATGAAACGGGCGCCAATGCTTTTAATCACTTCATCTCTACTGCTGGGCTTATTGATCTTCCCCTTGAAGGATATTCGTTTACTTGGGCTATCAAATCGGCCAAGAAAATGAGTAAATTGGATAGGTTTTTAATTTCTGAAGGTTTACTTCTGAAATTTCCTTCTCTGTCAGCTATTTGTCTTGACAGGCATCTTTCCGATCACAGACCCATCATTATGCGCGAAGTTGTTACTGATTATGGGCCATCCCCTTTTCGTGTCTATCAATCTTGGTTTCACAAGAAAGGTTTTGATAACCTCATTAAGGATTCGTGGAGCTATTCAAGTTCTAATGATTCTAATAAGATTATTCTTCTAAAGAAAAAGCTTCAGGCACTTAAAGCTTCAATAAAAGAGTGGTGTAAAGATGATATAAAACGCTCTAATGATACTTGCTTTTCTATCAAAGCTCGGTTGTCTGATCTTGACAAGTTAATTGATAATGGGCTTAGCAACGAGGAGTTAGTCACTGAAAGGATTTCTCTCTTAAAGGAGCTTCATAATTTTAACAAAAGTCACTCTTTAGACTTGGCTCAGAAAGCAAAGGTGAGATGCGCCATTGAAGGCGATGAAAATTACAAATATTTTCATGGGATAATTAATAAGAAAAGATCGCAACTTGCTATTCGTAGTGTTCTCATAGATGGAGATTGGATTGACGAACCTTGCAAGGTTAAAAATAAATTTCTCATGCACTTTGCCAATGGATTTGAGAGTCCTTCTGGTCCTTGTATTGATATTGATTGTCATTTGTTCAAAAAGCTTTCTTCTGAGCAGGTGGATGACTTGGAGTGTGATGTTACATTTGATGAGATCAAGAAAGCGGTTTGGGATTGCGGAACCAATAAATCGCCAGGTCTGGACGGTTTCTCATTTGATTTTATTCGTACTTTTTGGGATATTCTTAAGCATGATTTTGTTAATGCGATCCGTGAGTTTTTCATCTCAAGTAAGTTCCCTCCTGGATGTAATTCATCCTTCATTGCTCTAATCCCTAAGAAACATGATGCGAAGTTTGTTAAAGATTACAGGCCAATTAGTCTCATTGGGTGTTTTTACAAGATCGTTTCTAAGATTTTGGCTAATCGTCTTAAGATGGTAATATCTGAGCTTATTAGTGATGTTCAATCTGCTTTTGTATCCAACCGTCAAATTCTTGACGGTCCTTTCATCTTAAATGAGCTTATTTCTTGGTGCAAAGCTCATAAATCGAAAGCCATGATTTTTAAAGTGGATTTTGAAAAGGCTTTTGATTCTGTGAGATGGGACTTCTTAGATATTATTTTAAGAAACTTTGGGTTTGGCATTAAATGGAGAGGATGGATTCAAGGATGTCTTTCGTCGGCTATGGGATCTATTCTTGTTAATGGTAGTCCGACCGCTGAATTTAAGTTCCACAAGGGTTTGAAGCAAGGAGACCCCTTATCTCCTTATTTGTTCATCTTAGTTATGGAAAGTTTGCATCTTTCTTTCAATAATATCATAAATGCTGATCTTTTTAAGGGTATCCGATTTGATGATTCGTTGACGTTATCTCATCTTTTCTATGCTGATGACGCAGTCTTCATTGGCAAATGGGATAGAGCAAACATCCTTACCATAGTTCGTATGCTCAAATGCTTCTTTTTGGCTTCGGGTCTTCAAATCAATATTCTTAAGAGTAAACTCATGGGCATTGGAGTCTCTAATGAGGAAGTTCTTGCGGCAGCTAACATTATTGGGTGTTCTACTTTTTCCACTCCGTTCTCTTATCTTGGTGTCAAGGTTGGGATGTCTCCTTCTAGGAGAAAGGCTTGGGATGAGATAATTGGTAAGGTTTCTAACAGATTATCAAAATGGAAAATTAAGACTCTTTCCGTTGGTGGACGTCTTACGTTAATCAAGTCTGTCCTTACGTCCTTGCCTCTTTATCATATGTCGCTTTATAAAGCTCCTTTGGGTGTTCTTCGTGACTTGGAATCCCTTCGCAGAAAATTTTTTAATGGTGCCGATATAAATGAAAAGAGATTCTCTATGATTAGTTGGAACAAAATTTTGGCTTCTAAACAAAAAGGAGGGCTAGGTGTGTCCAGCTTCTTTGCGCTTAATAGATCCTTATTATTTAAGTGGGTTTGGAGATTTCTTTCGCAGGATGCATCCCTTTGGCATCGTCTTATTGCTGTTTTATATGGCAATCGTTCTCCTTTTGTTCACACAGGTTCGGTTTCCAGTTTATCCCCTTGGAATTGTATCTTGAAAGAGCTCAATTCTTTGTCCGCAAAAGGTATTAACCTTCTTGCGCTTTTGAAAAAGAAAGTGGGAAACGGTGCGAACACTCTCTTTTGGGAAGATTGTTGGATTAATGATGTCCCCCTTAGCAGATCTTTTCCTCGTTTATATGCGTTGGAGCTCAAAAAAGGTATTACGGTTGCAGATAAACTCATTGATGCTTCGTTTGTTGCTTCTTTTCGTAGAAACCCCCGTGGAGGGGTGGAAGAAGAGCAGCTTCACCATCTAGTTGAACTTGTTGGGTCTATATCTTTATCTCCTTCCAATGATCGATGGGCATGGCTTCTTGGATCTTCTGGTGAGTTTTCTGTTCACTCGGCTAGAACATTTATTGATGATATTCTTTTACCTTTTGTTGGTGACGTTACTAGATGGGTGAAAGTGGTTCCAATAAAGGTAAATATTTTAGCGTGGAAAGTTTGTTTGGATAAGCTCCCCACGAGACTTAACCTTTCACTTCGTGGGATTGATATTCCTTCTATTATATGCCAAAATTGTGGTTTAGCTGGAGAATCATGCTCGCATCTTTTCTACTCTTGTAATTTAGCTCGGACTTTATGGCGTAAAATTGCTCGATGGTGGGAAATTGATATTCCCGATTTTTCTTGTTACAAAGAATGGATTGCTTGGTTCAAAACTACTCGGTTTTCTAAAGCTCAAAAGGAAATGCTAGAAGGGGTCTTTTATGTTATGTGGTGGATGATTTGGAAATTCCGCAACCAAGTGCTTTTTGGATCTTCTCATCCGCGTATGGAGCTTCTTTTTGATGATATTGTTTCGTACTCTTTTACTTGGTGTTCCAATAGATGTAAAACAATATTGATTGGATTTCCTGGATGAAATATCCTAAATCCATATCCTTGTAATTTTCTAGCTTCTTGCTAGTTTTTTTAATAATTTCAATTTGCCGTTCAAAAAAAAAAAATTTCGACTTATTATAGTTTGATGCGCAATAAAATTTTGATGCAAAAAGTCAAAAGAAGTTGTTACAAAAACGAATTTTTGATGCACAAAAGACCGATTTAATGCACAAACGTTTTTTTCATAATTTTTTTGGGCAAAACTATCCACTTTTAGAAAAACTTCCTTTACAACTTTTTCATGCACCAACATACACGATCTTGTGGAATGTTTTCAGAATTTTTTGAGAAGTTTTAAGAAAAATAACAAACGCAACTTCAAATATACTAATCAAGTTACAATAATCGATCTAATTTAACTTTTAACTATTTACGATGTTTTAATTATAACAAATTTTATTTATCAAGTATGAGAAGTATATCTATCGATTCATTCGGGAAAAAAACGACGGTTCAACTATTGCAATGTTTCTGACCTAAACTTCGATTATTATAAAAAAAATGTTTAAGTTTAATATATATTTTCTAAGAAATTTAGAAAAATAGTCTTTGAGGTTACGGTTCATTGCAAGCGTAGAGCTCTAAAACAACAGACAAATGTAATTCACGTTATCGATTCGTTACTCAAAAAAATAGTCTCGCGGCTCCGAGTCAGCGGGCCGGGTTTATTAGATGCATGATAGTATAAGGGTATAGGTTGGTAAAAAGTCAAGATAAGCACATGCAGCTTGTGGCCTAGTATCTTCCACTAAGTGCTTCCTTCCCTCGATTGTATAAAAACATGCACTTACCCGCTTTTCACCTCTCATTCAATACCATTGAAGTATTCAGCAACTTTATATTTTTTCCGAATCAATTTATGCCGACCACCTGAAAACAAAACAACAACAACAACACAAAAACCTTAGTACTTTAAGGAAACAAAAAGAAAGAAATTGTGTGGTGGTGCTATACTTTCAGTACATCATAGTCCCTCATCAGCTCTTAACCAGCTCCACGTCGCCTAACAGCTGCTGCTCTTTATGGCAACAACATCACAGACAACAACAGTTACTTATCAAAAGGCTATAAGATCTGATGACGATGCTTTTGATGGTGACGATTGATTTCGAGCTGGACTTTCAGGGTTTTCTAGGATCATTTCATGGACGTCACCAAACATCATCATTAGTCAATCTTGGGTTTAGTATTTTCATTTCTTAAATCATGGTTTACAACAAAGCTTCTTATCTTTTCTGAATCTTGTTCTTGTGGTAAGAATTCTTATAAATTTAACACACACCTAAAATTAATAAATGGTGTCATATTTTAATAATGAATTGATTCTATATATATAAGGCTTTATGAAAGATATAGCCTATTTGACTTATATTGACTTCAGGTCTCAAAATGAGCCAGAGAATTGGGCGGAGGCTTATGAACTATAAGCCTCAAATCAAATTGATTTCGGGCTTTTAATTTATATTCCCAAATTTTTCTTGCTTATTTTGAGTACTTATGGGCTATATAAGTTTATCATTATCTATAATAATTATTTCAAGCCTACAAGTCTCAAACTACAGCCGAATACAATGGGCTTATGAAATATAAGCCTGGCTTTGTGTTTCATAAGTAAGAACAAAACACCTGTAAACTTGAAGATTATAGAATCCAGGATTTTACTTTAAAAAGAAAAAAATTATATTGTCACCTTATGTAAAAAAAAAATAATTTAAGTTTTATAGAGATTAAGTTTAACATATGATGAATTTCAAATCTGTCAACTTAATTTTTGAGTCATTTATTTGATGACTACCCAATTTTACAACCTCACTTCACAAAATACCCAACTTTTTAGCCAAAATGCCAAAATACCCATAAAAATCGCAAAATTCGTCACTTTTGCGAAATTGAGAAAAAAATCGAAAATTTTCGATAATTTTAGAAAAAATCGCAAATTTTGAAAAAACTAAAGAGTAAAAAAATCGCAAATTTTAGATAAAAAAATCGCAAATTTTGAGAAATATTTGCGATATTTTTAAAAAATATCAAAAATTTTCGATTTTTTTCTGCATTTTGTGAATTGAAGTTGTAAAATTGGGTATTTTTGTGATTTTCCCAAAGTTTATATATGCAGTGAATATATATCAAAGAAACATAAACTGTAGAATTTGATTTGGTTTTTTCATTATAAAGTTACTTACTTTATCTATGGTATGGATCAACTTTTAATATGGGGCTACTTTTTTAATGACACATAAAGCTTAATTATATATGACTCAACCTTTTTTGTTTAGGGTCATTGATCTAAATTTTTTATTGAATTTATCTTTTTTGTTAGAATAATAATTATTAATTTAAAAAAAATGTGAACTTTTATGTTTGGGTTGAATCAAAAACCTTATTTATCTGATTTTTGTGTGTTCTAGGGTCAAGATCTGTGAAATCTAATGATCAAGCAGATGCTGAGAGGTCCGGTTCTTCTAGGAAAAGGAAGAACCAATACCGAGGGATCCGTCAGCGTCCTTGGGGAAAATGGGCTGCTGAGATACGTGATCCGCGAAAAGGGGTTCGTGTTTGGCTTGGAACTTTTAACACAGCTGAAGAAGCTGCTAGAGCTTATGATGCTGAGGCAATAAGGATCCGTGGTGACAAGGCGAAAGTCAACTTTCCAGCTAAAGCTACACCGGCTAAGCCAAAACAACAGAAACAAGCTCCTAAGGTTGACTATACCGACAATAGCGAGCATTATTCTGTCTCATATGGATTCGTTGAAGAGAAGCCGCAACATGGTGATGGTATTCCATCAGCAAGTGGCGCCTTTTATTTCAGTCCTAATGAGGGTAGCAATTCTTTTGATTGTTCCGAGTTCCCATGGGGTGAAACTTGTCCCAAAACACCTGAGATCACGTCTTTGCTATCTGAGCTTGACGAGGCTACCTTTATGGAAGAGGTGAATCCTGCTAAGAAGCCCAAGATCGAGTCTGTAAATTTGGTGTCAGATTGCGAGAAGAGTGATGATGATCTGTTCTTCGAGATGCCATATCTTCAAGGGGCTTGGGATGCATCTTCAGTCGATGCTTTTCTCAATGGAGATTCAAATCAAGATGGTGGAAACGTGATGGATCTTTGGAGCTTTGACGATCTTCCAGCCATGATGAATGGAGCTTTTTAAGCGATGCTTCGTCTGTGATTGTAAATAAGGCTTTACATGTCAGTAAAATTTCCTTTTGTTAGCTTATATCATATGCATTGACTAGTGTTTAATATGAGGATGTTCTTTGAATTTTGTAATGTTTTGTATGTTTAATAACCTTGACATGTGTTATCTTTGTCTAAAACTCGAGTTCCATTTATAGCTTAATGATAATTTTGAGTTCTAATAGTGTATACCAAATTGTGTTGATGTGGTTTATCATTCTTGGACTCGAAATGAGCAAGAAATATAAGAATAAATTGCAGCAGAAGCAAGTAAGACCTTTAAAAAAGCTTAATATTTCATTTTGACATGTTCTTCCCAGAGATGAAACGCGATGTTACAATTTTTCTATAAGAAATGCTGTTTTGACTCTTCTCGTTATCATTAGCCATACTCGTTTTGATACCTGTGTTCTTTTCGCTAATCATAATCTGCATATTGAAGCCTCGTAGACCTATCTTTGCATTCCGAACCCAGAACATTACTTCATGCAAGTTTGATTTTACAGGAGTCATCTTTGTTTGTCTCCTCAGTTGCGTTTATGACGCTAATCGCACAAAATCCAAACAGATTTGGTAAAGGTATGATTTCTCACGGCTTAAGATACTCGATGATGGGTTAATTGTAGGAATGATCCGAATTCCGGGGTTTTACCAGCCTGCTAGAAGCCATAATGTGAGTGTTGAAATTGACATTTTCTTTGAATGTCTTGACATAAGCAGTCTTGTCCGGAGTCAAAACTAACAACTTTACCGTCAAAGTGGCGGGTGATATTGGAGTTCACCTGCGACCACTTCAGATCAGATTACCAAAGATCAAGGTCGGTTTTTGACTAGTGAAATCATGGGTCTGCATATTCTACGCTTACGCTACAGCAATCTCATCTAATAGACGATAACTTTTTCATGTATCATTTTAGGTGGGTTTGGATTGTGATGTAGCAGTTGATGGCAGATATTTAACAGCCGCGGACGAATTCAATAGCGCGCTTACAAGCAGTCAACAACCACATTGTATGAAAAAGCTTCAATCTTTAACCATCTTTTATTATGTATTTTCATATTGATATACGAATCATTCATGATCTTACAGATTGAGATTTTGCAGGCAACATTTTAATGCTAATTCGCAGGCTTTCTCCAAGAAATGCTCAGTAGGTTTTTACTTGTAAGTACTAGTTATTTGAGGGCAAGAACAGATCAGAAGCAACCTCGTCTAGCACTCAACTCTGGTTTGAATACTTTATTGATGATGTTTAAGTCAGACTTGTTAGTTAGTACTTATTTAAGGGCTAGAACAGGATCAGAAGCAACCTCATCTAACACAATCGTGTTACAGTATTTCAATTTGACTTGAAATGTTAATCAGAGCTTATTTGTTAGTCCTTATAATTTTATTAAGAACGTTATTCATGAATTTGGGCTACGTAGACATCATTAAAGTCAATCATTCATGGTGAATCAGATCTTATTTATTAGTTCTGTCAATTCTAAGAGATCTGACTGTCGTCATCTACATTCTCAACATTTAATTCTGGCTGCGAACTAAAAAAAATATCCCCAAAGTCAAACTATCAATGGTGATTCAGAGCTTATATATTACTCCGTAGTTCTATGGATTCTACAGGAATTTTCCCGCCATATTTAGTCATGCAAAAGATACCAATGGATATTGCAAAAAGAAAATCAAGTTTTCTTATTATTATTATTGTTGTTATTGTTTTGTGTCCATTATCACGTATAGATTGTCATAAGAATATACTGATGTTTAATTTAATGTTAACCATGAACACTGATGTGTACGCTACGGAACTGGATATGGATCATGTTTGGTAATATGATTAACACACAATAATAAACAAAAGGGAAAAATAAACCTAACCTTTTGATGAATCAAATGTCAATAAAACAAAGTGGATAAGTTTCCACCTCTACGAGTGCTTACACAACTACGTCAACAAGTACGCTCGGATGCTAGCCTTACTTTACGTGTATCCCAAACAACCTTATATTACCAAAACCTTATTCGAAAACTAGTACCAAAACCCTCTCAAATGAACTGTACCAAATTTCAGAAAGTAATACTAGGGTTAGTAGGTTCACCGATTTGACTAGTGAACCGGAAAATCACCAAAAAACTAACCACTAATTTGTTTCTTTACTTGTCAAGCACTGAGGAAACCAGTTAAACCAATATTCTATACTTTTGGAAACAGATTTAGAATTGAATCACAATTGGATTGACCCTTTGGATCTACCTAATTTAGCAGGAAGTATAATGGGGAACCGAAATTCAACAAACCCAATTAAGGTTTCTTTTAAATTGGCTTGTGGAGGATAAGGGAATAAGCAGTCTGCTTTTGGAGATACTATGATGTTTTGTCATTGTTTTGTATGAGCTAGGGGCAAAGGTATTTATAGCCTTGTTAACCCTACTCATGATAAGACTAGGAAACTTAAGTATAGTCTTATCATGATACTTCCTCTCCTTATCTCCAAGGTACAATGAACTTATACCATCTCTTAGAACCTTCTTAGTGGCCGGCTAACAAGAGACTACAACAAGGTTTGTGTCTAGTCAATTTTAGTCCCTCGGTTTACTAATTGGAAACTTTACGTGAAGTATTAAATACACTTTAAGTGTTTAATGTGTGTGCCCCTAATAGGCTCACACATTTCTAGTCGTATTGAGCTAATCCAACTACTACATTCTAATAGCTCCCACTTAGGAGTTGGAGTAGCAGACTACCTATGTACTAACGACAAAAACTTCTAGCAACACTCGCATTCATTTTTAAAACTAGAAATGTCTAAGATCAAGTTTCAAAAACATTCTTAGTAGCATGGTTATGTATCTCTTGCTATAATCATCCCTTTGTTCAAATATCGTTAAACAATGGATATGGATCCTAACTCATTCCATATAGTTTAACCATTTAGATTCTCGTTATAGAACTTAATACAGGTATACCAAATGTAATCAAGAATCATCTTGCATTACCCTTTGGGCTTGGCCAAACAATTATCTGATTAATTATGAAGAGGAGCCAATGGTATCATTCTTCACATATCAAGCGGAGGAACAAATTCTCTTGTTCGAAAACACAAGTTTGTGATGCTGTTCAATCACTTCTATAATAGTCTTTATAACTACCATTTTCAGGGGAAACGTTTGACTTAGAATTAAAAGTGATATCCACACATACCAAAACTTGTTTATATTCTTAAGTCTAAGGATAACTTAACTAACCATATTTAAAATTTTACTTATGACAACAGATCCATAAAGTAATTTTCAAAAGTTGAGGTGTCTCAAAAGCATCCCTTATGAATAACATATGAGTTTGGTAGGAACCATCCATATATTCAAAGAATATAACTAACACTCACATTTGCCTTATGTAACAATACTCCTATATTGTTAACCGACAATGTACATATTTAGAATGATAAATCATTCAAGGATTAAATATGTAAATATAGGATAAACAATTATTATATGAATGAAAACAAATACCAAGTATCGTTATTCATCAGAAAATAAAATTGCCTTACAATCCCAATTATCCAAATAACTAATAAACATAGATTTACATAAGACTACTAGCTAGAAGCATTCCAATATTCTTAGTATGTTCAAAATGCTTTGAAAAAGCCAAGGCTTTAGTAAAAGGATCAGCTAAGTTGTCATCTGTGTGAACTTTTTCTAACTTTTTTTTGGTAACCTGGGTTTTCGACTCGACATTATGAGCCTACTAATCCCAAGGCGACTATCCTTTTAGATAGCCCGACGTCGGCACAGGTGAACCTTCGTATGTCACCAAAATTCAATAACTTCACGAAGGTAGTGAACTTTGGCACGGGAATGTCTAGCACCTTTAGTAATTCTAAATTCATTAGCTATAATGATTGCTCCAGTATTATCATAATACATATTAATGGGTTCTTCAATTGTGGGAATAACACCAAGCCCAGAAATAAATTTCCTAACCTAAACGGCTTCCTTAGAAGCATCATAAGCAGCAATATACTCAGCTTCTGCAGATGAAGTAGCAAAAATGCTTTGCTTGGCACTCTTCCAATCAACAACACCTCTATTTAAAATGAACACATATCCAGTCTGAGACATGAGGTCATCAACATCCGTCAGATATCCAGCATAAGTGTAGCAAGAAACCCTAAGCTCCTATTTTATATCACCTCTGTAAACTAGAAACATGTCTTAGTATTCTATGATACTTCTGAATGTTCTTATTAATAGTAGTCCAGTGAAGATCACATGCGATTCATGTTTAAAAATCGCTTGTTATGTTCTTGAGCGAACGCAAACATAGGGCGTGTTCATCTTGCTGAAACATAATAGAACCCACAGCCAAGGCATATGAAAATTTTTACATGTGCTTCTAATCAGCAGGTGTTGAAGTCACATGGTGATTTATTCAATCTATGCTTTTCTTGCATGGGATACTTCTTGCGTTTGGAATTCTCCATGTGATATCGCTTTAAGATTTTTTAATATAAGCACTTTGACACAAACTAATTAACCGCCATGATCTATCTCTATAGATCTTGATTCCAAGAATATATACAGCTTCACCTAAATCTTTCATAGCAAAACATCTTCCAAGGTAGGATTTTACATCTTGTAACATTGGAATGTTGTTTCCCATGATCAATATGTCATCGACATACAAGATTAGGAAAGTGACATTACTCCCACTAGCTTTTAGATATACACATGGCTCATCACAATTTTGAGTGAAACCAAATTTATTTATTTCATCATTAAATCGTTTATTCCATTGCCTTGATGCTTGCTTAAGCCTATAAATTGAACGCTTCAGCTTGCATACTCGATTTAGATATTTTGGATTGACAAAACCTTTAGGTTGCTCCATGTAGACCTCTTCAAAGAGATATCTATTGAGGAAGGAAGTTTTGACATCCATTTTCCAAATCTCATAGTCATGATATGCGGCTATGGCTATAAGAATCCTAATAGCTCTAATGTCTGCAACGGGGAACGAGAAGGTTTTCATCATAATCAATCCCTGACGTTTAAGTAAAGGCCCTTCGCTAAAGATGGCTTTTATAGGTGTGTGTACCAGCTCTATCCATGTCGGTCTTCTTCTTGAAAGAAGCACTGCTTCACACGGTTTTGCCGCTTAGGTGGAAGATTGATTCTAAGATCCACAAACTTCTTTATCTTTCAAGGATTGCATTCTCCACATTCTCATTTAAGCTATTGCATTTTATCCGACTCAAGGTCTACAATGAAGCTTTATAGTAGTGGTTTACCAATCCCTTAATCATGCTCCTCAGCATTGAATGTATATGCACATATGATCTGGGCAAAAGGGTCATTGTCGTTGTCCTAGTGGACCTTACAAATGGAATTTGATATCAACTTTAAGGTTCATCTATATCTCGATAATCCTCTCTATTATTTAAACTATTGTCTATAGATGGATGTGTGTCTTCTTCTTGAAATAATTTCAAGATCTTTAGACTCCCTATTGCTTCTTGAATTTTTAAGGGTCTATTTTAGGAATTTAGCATTCCGAGCTACAAGTACTTTGTTCTCAGGTGGGTAGTAGAAAGAATAACCCATTGTTTCCTTTGGGTATCCTACAAAGATATACTTAATAGACTTGGGTTCTAACTTGTCAGGCTTGGTAAGAGTATCTCGCTTAACAAGTGCCTCACAACCCTAAACTTTTAAGTAAGATAGCTTAAGGGCTTGCCCATGTCATACGTCGTATGGTGTCTTTTCAACCTTCTTAGTTGGAACCATATTGAGAATGCGTTCAGCAGTCTCTAAGGTATAATCCCAAAAGGAATTTGGAAGAGTTGTTTGACTCATCATGGATCGAACCATATCTAGTAGGGTTATGTTTCTCTTCTCTGACACACCGTTGTGCTGTGGTGTGTAAGGAGGAGTACGATGGGCGATAATCCCATGATCCTTTAGATGATCAATAACTCATGATTATATGCTAGCCACATGATCAGAACGTAGCTATTTTATGGTCTTACCGAGTTGATTTTCTACTTCCTTTTGAAACACTTTGAAAGTTTCAAACACTTCATGTTTATGCTTTAACAAGTAAACATAACCATAACGACTAAAGTCGTTAGTTAAAGTGACGAAGTAGCTTGCTCCTTGTCTTGACACGATCTTGAATGGGCCACATACATCGGTATGTATAAGTCCAAGCGGATCTTTGGCCCTTTCCACTGAGGTGGGTTAAGTTTTCTTAGCCATCTTTTCTTTGGAAATACAAGGGACGTATTTTTCAAAAGCCCTAAGGTCAGTTGAATTGAGAAGTCCATCATGTTGCAACTTCTTAATGCATTTCTTGCTAATGTATCCAAGATGACAATGCCACAAGAGAGCAGAGTCCAAGTTAGACTTGGATCTTTTGTTGCATAAAGCATATATAGAACTAACAATTGTATAAGAATTAGACAAATTAATTTCAAAGATACTATCCCGTGGGACATCACTAAAATAAATCATGTTATTCCTAGAAACTTAAATTGAATTATCCATGAAGCGGTTAACATAACCATCATCGTACAAATGGGAAACTAAGATGATCCATCTAGTAATAGAGGGAGCATAATGAAAATTGTTCAAAACAATAACTAATCTTGCTAGGCGTGAGTTAATGATAGGATCTAATTACTTCAACTTCTGCACGCTGACCATTGCCCACGTACAAGCTTAAAGCGCTTGGCTTTAGTTTCCTACTTGCCCTTAAACCCTGAGTTGCATTACAAATGTGAGTTCCACAACCAGTATCATAAACCCAAGATTTATTAGGAGAAGTATAGAGTTCTATAGTGAAGATACCTGAACCTCTAGCTCCCTGAGATAGCTTCTTGTTCTTCAGCAACTCGGCTAAATACTAATGACAGTTCCTCTTCTAGTGCCCTGCCTTATCACATTGATGATAGATAGAGTCCTTAGTAGGATCTTCCTTCTTAGGTGGAGGGGTAATCTTAGGCTCAGGAGCATAAGCAAGCTTATTTTTCCGCTTCCCTTGATTTTGTCCCCTAGCAGCCAATTAGGGTTGCGGTTTCTATGCTTATTGTTGCCTTTCTGGACATTTCTTGTACGAATTGCATGAAGTACAAGTGCGTTGTTTTTGGGCAGAGTTTACTCATGGAGCTTTATCATAGCATGTAACTCATTAATTGTCTTCCCCATGCTGTGCATATTGTAATTATGTACAAAACTGTCAAATTCCTTACGTAGTGAGATCAAAATAAGACTCACTCCAAGGTTAAGTAACACGGGGTGCCCCAAATGCTCTAGATTGTCTATATTTTCCTTCATTTTCAAAATGTATGAGCTAACAGACTTCCCTTCTTCCTACTTGCAAGAGTGAAATTCTCGAACAGTCTGAAGAAGCTCCTGCTCTATTTGTTGAGCAAACAGAGTTTTTAACTCCTGTAACATCTCATGAGCATGAAGGTTTTCCAGATTTCATTGGATCTCTGGTTCCATGGTCATGAGCATGAGTCCAGTAATCTCTTTTGATCCTTTAATCCAAGCAGTATGAGCTGCAGTGATTTCAGGCGTAAATAGTTGACCCTCTGGAGCTACAGGTGTAGGAGGATGGTGCTCTTAGATAAATCACTTATCTCAATTGATAGTACAATCCTAAGTTGTTAATACCAATCAATAAAGTTGGGTCTATTTAGTTTTTGTTTCTTGAAGAAACCCCTGAAGACCGAATTGTTAGCTGACGAGGTTGTCATCTACAATTAGTAAAAAGTTTAATTATTTATTATTGTCGGATAATTAAATTCCTAATAAGAATTAAATACCTCAATTAATTACTAATTAGATTAAGATCTAACTTGACTCCCACTTTATTTCCAGAGGTCTAACCAACGTGTAAAACAAGTGGGGGTACAGAGTTAAGCGCGAAGCGTTTATTGCATGGAATGATGAAACTCTTAGTTTTATAAGACTGATGACATTAGTAACTCATATAGTAATTTCAAAAGCATATTTGGTCTCATCTTATGCCTCGGGTCTGAGGTCTAACCAGGTAACTCGATTTAAGTCCACCAAAAAAGAACGTGAGAAAATTAACATAGATTTGACCTATGAAATTTTTTGCCATGGGTTGGAGAGGCCCTGAGGTCTGACCAAAAAGGTCAATACAAGTGCACGTGTTCTTAATTTGGCTGGCATAGACTTAAAATTTCACATAAGGGTATGCACATAAATGTGACAAAATCATGTACAAGAAGCATGCAAAACAATTTGTAGCACAAAGTTAAGAAAACATTTTGTTAACCTTTTTGTATACATCATTTTGTCAAATGTTCTTGGTAGCTCCATTTTGGACACACAAAGAATTGGAGAAACAGGTCAGCGCGAAGCGTATTAAAAACCTGACTTCTTTTGGGGAACCTTAGTTACACCCGCCATAAACTTATCTTATAGTTTATCCATAATGGGTGAGCCGTACTTCCAATTGAAAAATGATGCTATTATATGTTAAGAAACCCCTTTTGTTAACATTAGTTGCTTAGTTGCCAATATAGTGGAATTACTCATTGATCAATCCTATATTGTCTCCTACATGCGTCTGAAGTCACATGTATATTCTATTATATTTCCCTCATAAGACGAAGCTGTAGTGGGGCAGGATAAGATTTAAAGATCAATTCTAACCCCTATTGCGCACATAAAAAACTAAGATTGCACAAAAAAAACAAAATTTCTAGTTTAATGTCCTGTATTAAATTTGTCCAAAAAACTACCGTTTCGCAAAAAACACAATCTGGTCACAAAGGGAGTATGTCTTATGGTGTATTATTAGACATGTTCAATCCATGAATTTCTTATAAGTATAGTCCAGTTTTAAGAGTTTCATAAGTCTATTTGCAATATTGAGATCACATGGTTATCAATATAAAGCTATTAAAATAGACAAAAAATTAGAGTAAAAGTGAAGACAGATTCTTATATTAAAAGCAGTAAAGCATATAATGCCTCGAGTTCTCAAAAGAGTCTCCCCCAATTGGAGAACCAAAAGACTCTCACTAGGATTTCTGCTAAAGTACCTTAGATCGCAACATCCATCATTTAGCATGAATGCGTGAGTCTTTAAGGCCGAGATAAATAAATAAAATAGAAAATCTGGCTGCTTAATTACTTTTATTTTAATCTATTCATAATATCAAGTAACATATCATTGATTCTAGGTGTTTATTCATTAGTTATGGCTAGGATTGCATGTCGTTGCATAATTTTAACAACACAATAAATAATCAAGATTTCATGGAGCACTAGCGCGTTTATATGTGTGTAACCATAAAACACCATATGAGTTTAATCTCGTGATGCCACTGATGGTTATTAAATAACGGTTAAATATTAACTATCATGAATACGGCAGGGATATGGATCATGTTTGGTACATATGATTAACACACAATAAATAAACAAAAGGAAAAAGAAAACTAACCTCTTGATGAATCAAATGTCAATGAAACAAAGTGTGATAAGTTTCACCTCTACGAGTGTAACACATAACACGTCAACAAGCACGCGCCGGTGCTAGCATTACTTAACGTGTATGACAATCAACCTTTGTTTATACTAAACTACTGGAAACTAGTACAAAACCCTCTTATAATGAACAGTACCAAATTTCAGAAAGTAACACCAGGGTTAGTATCCAATTCGGTTCAAATGAATTTGACCAGGAAGTATACCTTCTGGAACAGCTTTAGGATCAAATCACAATTGGATAGACCCTTTTGGATCTACCAAATTTAAGCAAGAAGTATAAAGGGGAACCAAAATTCAACAAACCCTAATGAAGGTTTGATTAAATCGGCTATGGAGTATAAGGAGAATAAGCAGCAGCTTTTGGAGTACTATGGAAGTTTTGTCATGTTTGTTATGAGCTAAGGGCAAAGATATTTATAGCCTTGTTAACCCTACTCATGATAAGACTAGGAAATTTAAGTATAGACTATCATGATACTTCCTCTCCTTATCTCTAAGGTACAATGAACTTAGACCCTCTCTTAAAACCTTCTTAGTGGTCGGCTAACAAGAGACTACCACAAGGTTCATGTCTAGTCGATTTTAGTCCCTCGGTTTACTAATTAGAAACTTTACGTTAAATATTAAACGCACTCTAAGTGTTTAACGTGTGTGCCCTAAATAGGCTCACACATTTTATGAAGATCGTTTAAGCCCATCTAGGTATTATTTTCATAATTATCTTGATACGAATTATCAACAGCAGATAATCAACAGAACACAATGTTATTTAACAAGGTTTTACTATTAAACTCAAAGCCCCAATAATTATCTTGATCACGATAATACCATTTCTACTATAAAAAGGATCAAGAGATCTTTAAAGGACTACATATCTATTAACTTCTTATCTATCTAAACTAACTAAATAAAATGTATTATACACACACATACGTTTTCTAGACTCTCATTAGGAGAGTTCTATGTTTTTGGATGCCTAAAACCTATAACATGTATCTCTTTATATACTAGAGATATTAGGTTTTACAAAGAGATAAACATAAATCTTTTAAACATTTTTAACTTGATCTCTTGTTATCTTCTGTACTTACATAAGGAGATCTTTCATAACTCTTTATTCTTTTGATATCTTCTGACTAAATCTTCCATAATTCTCCACCAGCTCTGTAGACTTCCAATATGCTAGATTTAGTCCTTTATATTTCATTCTTTGTATTTATTTTGTTTCATCAAATCTTGAATACAACATCTTTCCGTATTTTGTGATGACAAACAAACAAAGGTCGGGTAGAACTTCATCATTAAAGCAAAAGGCTTTTCCCTGATGTGGAGTTGTAATCATCTCCCTGAATGAAACAAACTTCCCCTTAAGTAGATTTCCTTTGTACCATGCCACACCAAGGATCTATAAGTTGCAACTGTTAATTATTCTCTTCCCTTTTTGTCATATCCAATGGAGATCTTCTCATAAATATGCAACTAGGATCATAACAGCTTCAAACCATATTACCACACTACTAATAGCCTTCAATAATCAAAATACCCGCCATGAAAGCATAATATGAAAATGACCTCTGAGCAGTCGAAAACATAAACTCTTCAAACAGTAATAAATGACTAGCAGTTGTAAAAACTTCCCTCATGTGGTGCATGTAAATGGTTAAACATTTTAACAATAAGCTTCCCTAAAACCCATATGTTAACCATTTCTTGAATCTTCAAATTCTGTAGGCTTTATGTAATGATTACTGATGAAGAAAACTAAGTATAACGAACTTGATGCTGAAGTAGAACAACCTAAACTTGTGTCTTATATCTTGTACTATCCATGTGACTCCAAACTTATAAATAAATCTATGAAATATAAGTAGATCGCAACCTCTTGACAATTATCATCTTCTATGAGACACCAGACCAAAGTGATAGCAAATGTGAGCTTTGAGTACCATAAGAAAAATCACACACCTTTGCTAGATTTGTCAAGTCTTCGTCACCTCGTTTCTAAGCACGAACAAGTTATCTCCAAATGTTGTAAGCCATTTGAGATATGATAAGAACTCAAACCTGTGAAACTCCACCTTATCTTCAAATAAGTGATAAGTAATCCTCTTCGTAATCAATTATTCCAATAAAATATGAGCCTTTGTAATTTGTTAAGAATATTAAAACCAAATCCAAAAACCAAAACATTCCTGTGTGTGTCGTCCGATATCTCCAAACCAAACGAGAAACAAAATTCTTCTCTATCCGATATCATATAATGCTAACAGTACAAACTGTTTTCCAATAGCACTACTAAAAAATTCAACGAGCAGTACTAAAAATTACTTGAACAGTATTAACCACAAGGCTAGCAGTGCTAACGTCATATTGGCAGCATAAAAACAACATTAATGTAGCTCACCAATAGTAGCCTTTAGTAGCATTCGTCCTAAACGGTATAAACTTGCATTCGAATATTAATCCTTCCTTTTAAACAAGCAACATTAAATGAAAAACCTAATAGTACTAATCAAATACATTAGCAACGCTTTATCTGTTACAAAACTGTTACCAATACGTCGCTAATTTGTATTCTCCTTCCTCTCATAGCATTTAGAAACACTTAATCTGTCACTAATTCGTTTCTAATCTGTCACTAATCTTTATTCTTCTTCCTCCCATTCTTTTAGCGACACTTAATCTGTCACTAAACTATCACTAATGTGTCACTAACTCATTATTCTCTTTCCTCCCATTATTTTGGTAACACTTTTTAGTGTCAGTAAAGCATCAAAATTTCTCTTGGCAGTATAAACATAAATGAGCAGTACTAATTTTCTTTGTACACTCGTGGCAACCAAAAGATAAGCTTAGACGAGCAGTAAATACAAACAAAGCAACAAACTTCATTATACACAATAACACAACTATACTCCGTAGTTCTATGGATTCTAACAGAATTCCCGCCATACTTGGTCTGAGTACAAATACGCAATGGCTGCTGCAAACAGAAAATCAAGTTTTCTTATTATTATTATTGCTGTTATTCTTTTGTTCCCATTAACACGTATAGATTGTCATGAGAATATACACAAAGAAGTCGCAGTCTTTGTTTTCGGAGACTCACTTTTCGATCCTGGAAACAACAACTACATTAACACCATTCCTGTTTTTCAAGCTAATTATTTGCCATATGGTGAATCCTACTTCAGTCCTCCAACTGGGAGGTTTTCTAATGGCCGTCTCATCTCTGATTTCATTGGTGAGCCATACGACAACATCATTTTCACTTTGGTTTTTCCCATTTTCCATTATTACCGGAGTACTATATATCTATGCCTTTTGATATGATGCAGCTGAGTATGCAAGATCACCTCTCATTCCGCCGTATTTAGAACCGGGGAATAACAAATTTACATATGGAGCAAACTTTGCGTCTGCAGCATCTGGCGCCTTAAATGAGACCGTTGCTGGATTGGTATGTATTCATCTCTTTTTTGGTTATTAAACAAACATTATAGCTGAGTTTCAATCCGTGTCGGTCTTTTCCCTAAACCGGTCTCAGTTTTGAGCTGTTTTACCCATTTCTCACGGCTATGCGTAGAGTTATTTTGTGCTTTTCATTTACGTGCAGGTAGTTGACCTTCAAACACAGCTACAGTACTTCAGTGATGTAGCAAATCTTTACAGGCAGAGTTTAGGTGATACTAAAGCGGAGCAGTTGCTATCTAACGCTGTCTACTTGTTTAGTTGTGGAGCCAATGACTACATAAGCCACGTACCCAACAGTATCGGTATCTCCATTATCTACCCTACGCTAACCAATGAGCAATACACGGAATTGGTGATTGGAAACTTGACTAGCGTCATAAAGGTTACAACCTACACTTGACTATCTTTAGTTGTTCAAACTAATATTTACAGTGTATTATTTTGTTCCTGATTCTGCTTTTCTGAACAGGGAATATACGAAAAAGGAGGACGAAAATTTGGGTTTCTGACGGTCCCACTTATAGGCTGTTTTCCAGCCCTGCGGATAGGACAACCTGGAAATACTTGCAACCAAGAGATGAATGATATTGTAACACTACACAATCAAAAACTTGCCAGAAAACTGAAACATTTGGAGAAGCAGTTAGATGGTTTTATGTATTCAAAATTCGACATCTCAACGGCCATTACCAATCGAATGAACAACCCTTCAAAATGTGGTATCGTCGTTGCTTCCTATTTCTGAAAGTTGGTGCTTTTCTGCTATAACATGTATTCATATCATCAACATGTAGGTTTCAACGATGGAGAGACAGCATGTTGTGGCAGTGGTCCTTTCCGAGGGATCTTCAGTTGTGGAGGGAAGAGAGGAATACCAGATTATGAATTGTGTGATAATGTTATTGAGTTTTTATTCTTCGACTCTTTACATCCTAATGAAATGGCGTATCGCCAATTCGCAGAGCTGTTTTGGAAAGGGGATCCCATAGTTACCGGACCTTACAATTTGAAAGCTCTCTTCGATGGTACGCTTTTCTCTTAAGTTTGTGTTAATATATTTTTCTCCTATAACGAATTCTTGTGTCGATTGCAGGGAAGCCATAATCAAATTTTCTTGGTGGAAAAGCTTATGGAACAAGTTTAAGTTGTCATCAAAGGTTGAGATGAAAGAAATGCCATGGTTTGATAGTTTGTTTTTTTAAATGGAATTGAATAAGTTATGTATTTGTTATTAATATAATTGCGAGTCAAGTCATACTTATTAGTTATCATGTAGCCTTTTGAATTCGATGTAGTAATATCTATGTTACCAATTTACTTGGCCACAAAAGTACACACTTCTGTTTATATATTTGCTACATGTACATTCTGTTGGGTTGACTTTTGTAAGGGACCTTAACTCCCACTAAACCCTAGTAAAGATGGATTAGTCATTAGTTGTAGGAATGATCAGAATTCCGGGGTTTTACCAGCCTGCTAGAAGCGATAATGTGAGTGTTGAAATTGAGATTTTCTTTGAATGTCTTGATATTAGCAAAGGTATGTCTGGAGTAAAAACTAACAATTTTACCATCAAAGTTGCGGGTGATATTGGGGTTCACCTGCACTACTTCAGATCAAAGACGATTACTTTATCATGGGTTTGTGCATATTTTACACTTAAAGGACGATTACTTAATCATGTATCATTTTAGGTGGGTTTGGATTGTGATGTAGCGGTCAATGGCAGATATTTAACATCCGCAGATGAAATCAATAGCTTACAAGCAGTCAGCAACGACATTGTATGAAAAGGCTTCAATCTTTAACCATCTTTTATTATGTATTTTCATATTGATATACGAATCATTCATGATCTTACAGATTGAGATTTTGCAGGCAACATTTTAATGCTAATTCGCAGGCTTTCTCCAAGAAATGCTCAGTAGGTTTTTACTTGTAAGTACTAGTTATTTGAGGGCAAGAACAGATCAGAAGCAACCTCGTCTAGCACTCAACTCTAGTTTAAACACATTAGTGATGATGTTTAAGTCAGACTTGTAAATTAGCACTTATTTAAGGACTAGAACAAGATCAGAAGCAACCTCATCTAGCACTCAACCGTGTTACAGTATTTCAATTTGACATATAATGTTAATTAGAGCTTATTTGTTAGTCCTTATAATTTTATTAAGAATGTTATTCATGAATTTGGGATACATAGACATCATTAAAGTCAATTATACATGTTAATCAGATCTACATTTTTTTGGGGTAAGGGTTTCCTCGGTAAAATAACATATATCTGAATGTCAACTAAAATATATCTCCAAAGTCAACTCTTAATGGTGAATCAGAGCTTATTTATTACTCCGTAGTTCTATGGATTCTAATAGAAGTCCCGCCATACTTGAACTGAGTACAGATACGCAATGGCTGTTGCAAACAGAAAATCAAGTTTTCTTCTTATCATTGCTGTTGTTGTCTTGTGCCCATTAACACATATAGATTGTCATGAGAATATACACAAAGAAGTTGCAGTCTTTGTTTTCGGAGCCTCACTTTTCGATCCTGGAAACAACAACTTTATTAACACCATTCCTGTTTTTCAAGCTAATTATTTGCCATATGGTGAATCCTACTTCAGTCCTCCAACTGGGAGGTTTTCTAATGGCCGTCTCATCTCTGATTTCATTGGTGAGCCATACGACAACATCGTTTTCACTTTGGTTTTTCCCGTTTTCCATTATTAGTTTTTACTATATACACTACAAGAAAAAGTGGTTTATAGGACCCTATCCTAGGACGCCTTATTAAGTAGCGTCCTAAAAACTTATCTTATAAGACAATTTAGTTTTTGAGTCCTATTATGATGCAACTTAATAGGACACTTTATATGTTAGTATCATAAAGTTTGTTTATACGACGACAACTTGTTGAAGGTCTTATTATGATCGAATCTAATAGGACACTTGATACTAGTGTCTTATCATATCAAGTTTTTAGGACCATTATCTGATAATGTCCTATTATCACATAACCTAATAGAACACTTGAATTTTTGTCCTATCATATCAACTCTTATAGGACACATTAATTTGTTATGGTATTATAATGATGTAAATTAATAAGACGCTTCTTAATATGTCATGTTACATTAAGATTCTAGGATGCTTTGCTGATTTTAAAGAGATCTATATAAGCAATATTTAGAATGGCGGTTAATGCGACGACGATTGTAGTGACAATATTCACACGAGTGGAGGGAGTTTGTGGTGGTGGTAGTATTAGTAGTACTACGAGTGGATTAATGATATGTTGGATTAGTGGTTGTGGTTTCAATGGCAGTAGCAATTGGAAAAAATAATTCATGGTACAACTTATAGACACATTACCTTTATATAAAACAACAAAAGCAAACGATAGCATTTTGAAGGAGCAAAAACGATGTCGTTTGCATGTTGGACTGAGCCGGATGTTTGAAGGGGCAAAAATTAAGGGTATCAAACGACCCACACGTTAAGCTCGAGGTCAAATCAAGCTTTTAACGAGCTCACGAGCAGCTCAACAATAGTTATAGTCAATGTTTTGAAAATCAAGTCTCTAATCGATCCGATCGAGTCACCGGGTGATCGGTTCAACCGGTTCGACCACCGGGTCGACCCGGTATTGCACAACAAAAAAATAACAAATATTTGCAATGATACAATATATATATATATATATATATATATATATATATATATATATATATATATATATATATATATATATATATATATAAGTCCTAAATATTTCACATATTAAGCCTAAAAACTATTTACTAATTAATATAACATGTAAAAATAAAATTACGTCTCTAGTATATATAATTAACTTGCTTTATTTGTAAAAAAAAAAACCATAACTCGGTTGTGTCTCGACAACCGGGTTGACCCGGGTCACTTCAAACCCGATGGTCTAATCGGGTTTCGAAAGTATGAAACCCGGTTTTATTTGACCCGTTTTTTCGACCGGAACCACTCCAACCGGTTAAACTGACCGGGTCGAATCAGGTTTCAAAACATTTGTTATAACTTATCACAAACTTTTTATAAAATTTAAAAACATACTTTTTAACCTTGCTTCATTTAATTATGTAGTTATAACTTATCACAAATTTTTATAAAAGTTAAAAATAAAAAAATAAAATTTGACAAAATAAATTGAATAATTAATACGAGGCATGTCAATGTTTTTAGGATAAGAACAATTTTTTTAATTTCCCTTCATAATTTTCGTGATCCCCAACCCAATTCCTCGCTCCAAATATTAAAAAAAAACTTACCCGGCCTTTTTTTCTCATCTCACTAACTCTCACCCACTAATCATTTTGCAATTTATCTTTCACACTTTTTTTTTACTTATAACCGCCAGTAATTCTAATTTCAACCTATAATTTATATTTTTTTAAATCTCTTTTAGCACCAATATGGTGTCGATGGTGAGTTATCTACTACTATCCTCTTACTAGTATAAATTTTGATGCAATTTTTTTTACCTTTATATGATTTGGTAATGTTGTGCTCTTGATTCTAATTGGTGTTAGTGTCTTTTTTAGATTCATTATTTGTATGCGAAGGAAATTTGTATTATTTATTCTATTTTCACTTATATTAACCGTTTGTAACTGCTCGGACTCATCGTTTACCAGGTTGTTAAAATTGAAGGGTTCGCTCATACATTTATAAGTGTATGTATTAAACCTTTTCCAGATGTTTTTGGTGTTAATGATGAAAAATGAAATCCATTGATTTGCTTTGTATGCCAATTTAAAGGTAAATCATATGTTTACAATCTTGTATACTCCTTAATTAGTGTTCACTTGTTGAAAGTCGCTGTATATATTAGGATAAACATGTAAAAATCACTCATTCTTGTATATTTAGAATGCGTTTCACCTTTTCTACCATAATTTGACACGGTAATGTATATATATTATATATAATATAATACTGAGCACTACCTTTTTTTCTTTCATTTTCTAAATATGTTACTCCCTTCAAATCATGTATAAATACGATTTGTTCACAAATTTGTGTGCTATTTATTTTCAGGTATAATCTCAATATGATGAATGATGACACAAGACAATCCTTTAGCTTTTCTGTAAGATGATGAATAATGGCACACGATAATCTCTTAGTTTTCTTGTATTATTCTTGGCTTACTTTGTAAATGTTAGAAGACTTTAGTTTGGATGATGTTACAACCTAATGAGGTTCAACACTTTTGTAAGGAAGTTATTTCTAATAAACAAGAAATGAATTTTGATTATACGACCTTATGTGTCTTAATATGTACTTATAATACTAAAAGAAACCTCTTCATTGCCGATGTTCTTTAATCAACTTAACAGAATAACAACAACAATAGTCTGATGTATGAGATGTTGGAATTCAATCTACAACACCAAATTTGGTCAATACAACATTTCTAGGGTGCTTTTGTATTAGAACCATTTTTTTGGTTTTCAAATAAAAGTTTATGTACTACGACTTCTTCCCATTAAAATTTCTTTTAGGACCCGTGAATAAGTCCTAACACATAATAAAAGGGTAAGCATCTATTAGTACACTATAAATCATCCTATAATGCGGTTCATTACGCCGCCATTTAGGTTGCATAAAACATTATTGGGACTAAAAAATTAGTTTCATAATGTTGGTGTTTATTAGAACCCCCATAAGTGTCCTAAATATCTATTACAACCCCTTCTTAGATGACATATATATTTTGGTCTTATTAGGTTAAAGGTCCTATAAACTTATTTTATAGGACACTAAATGGGGTCCCATAAAATGATTTTTCTTGTAGTGATATCTATGCCTTTTGATATGATGCAGCTGAGTATGCAAGATTACCTCTCATTCCGTCGTATTTAGAACCTGGGAATAATGAATTTACATACAGAGCAAACTTCGCGTCTGCAGCATCTGGTGCCTTAAATGAGACCTCTGCTGGATTGGTATGTATTCCCCTTTTTGGTTATTTAACAAAAATTATTATTGATGCTTAAATTTTTTCAAGAATAGATTTGCGTAGTTATAAAAAAGAGCCTATAAAAAGAACAAACATGTTATCTCATATATGCTTGTGGCCTGGTTTTTGCACCGGTCCAAAACAGTCCAGTTGTAAGCCAAGCAAAATCTGGTCTATTATAGAATCCGGTGTGTCGTAACAGTCCAGTTTTATATTTAGGTCTCCATTTTAAGCTATTTTACCCATTTCTGATGGCTACAATTAAGGGTTTAGTATCTAGACATGTGTGGAGTTATTTTGTGCTTTTCATTATGTGCAGGTAGTTGACCTTCAAACACAGCTACAATACTTCAGTGATGTAGAAAATCTTTACAGGCAGAGTTTAGGTGATACTAAAGCGGAGCAGTTGCTATCTAACGCTGTCTACTTGTTTAGTTGTGGAACCAATGACTACACAAGCCACATACCCAACAATATCAGTATGTCCAGTATCTACCCTACGTTAACCAATGAGCAATACACGGAATTGGTGATTGGAAACTTGACTAGCGTCATAAAGGTTACAACCTACACTTGACTATTTTTAGTTGTTCAAACTAGTATATACACTATGTTATAGTGTTCCCGATTATGCTTTTCTCAACAGGGAATATACGATAAAGGAGGACGAAAATTTGGATTTCTGACGGTCCTACTAGTAGGCTGTTTTCTAGCCCTGCGGATAGGACAACCTGGAAATACTTGCAACCAAGAGATGAATGATATTGTAACACTACACAATCAAAAACTTGCCAGAAAACGGAAACATTTGGAGAAACAGTTAGATGGTTTTATGTATTCAAACTTCGACATCTCAATGGCCATTACCAATCAAATGAACAACCCTTCAAAATATGGTATCATCACTGCTTCCTGGCTCTAAAAGTTGGTATCTTTTTGTTTTAATATGTGTACATATTTACATGCAGACTTCAACGAAGGAAATACAGCGTGTTGTGGCAGTGGTCCTTTTCGAGGGATCTTCAGCTGTGGAGGGAAGAGAGGAATACCAGATTATGAATTGTGTGATAATACTACTGAGTTTTTATTCTTCGACTCTTTACATCCCAATGAAATGGCGTATCGCCAGTTTGCAGAGCTGTTTTGGAAAGGGGGTCCCATGGTTACCGGGCCTTACAATTTGAAAGCTCTCTTCGATGGTACGCCTTTCTCTTAATTCTGTCTTAATATATTTTTCTCGGATTAGAATCCTCTAAAGTTGAGTCAAACATGATACATTATGTTCACCAATCAAAGATAAGTTAATTGCATAAAACTTTTTCTTTTAATAAAAATCATGAACCCACTTATTTATTTCCACTCACAATAAATTTAACATGATCAATCATGTTTGACCATAACTTTAGAGGATCTTTTTCTATTTTTCTCCTATAACGGATTCTTGTGTCGATTGCAGGGAAGCCATAATCAAAGTTATTTAGTGGAAGCCGTTATAACTTATGGAACAAGTTTAAGTTGTCATCGAAGGTTGACTTCCATAATTGGATCTTGATGAATGGAATTGAATCAGCTATGTATTTGTTATTTATAATTGTGAGTCAAGTCACATTTTTTAGTTGTCGTGTAACGTTTTGAATTCGATGTAGTAATTTGTGGTTAATTTTCTGTAATTACAAAATCTATGCTACCGATTTATGTAAAATCATAACACCAACATGCAATGTAGGTGAAATCATGGTCGAAATGACTGTAAGACTACTGATACGGTAAGAATAGAATCAAATGAAAACTTGGACTACACAGATGTACCATCAATTCTGTATACTTATTTCTAATACTCTAATAGATTCTGAGATTAAGGCTAAAAAACAGGTCACAAAAGTACACACTTCTCTTTATTAGGCTGGATATCACCTGACACGTCAGCGCCACATCAGCTTTCTCTCTCCAAATAAAACTCACCTTACAACTTACTTTTTAACCATAATACGAACTCACTTTACAACTAAAACTCACCCTACTCACATTTTTTTATTTAAATACTTTTATTCATATACTAAAAAAATAAATATTTACGTAAACGTACGAAATTTAAAAAAAACGTTAACTAAATTAAAAACTTTTATTCATAAATTAAAAACATTACATAGACTTCGAATATTAAAAAGACATTACAAATAAAGCTTATACTAAGCATTACGAGACAAGTGTTCGATCAAATCGTGTCGAAGGTTTTGATGTGCTTGTGATGATCTGATCCAAATCATAACTTGTTGCACTTGTTCCTCGTTTCGAAACGGGTCATCCGATTGATGTGCTTCCTCCGAGAACCATTTAGGAGATATCACATATTTTTTGTATTTTCGAATCATATTATGTAATATGATGCATGTGTACATCATATTAACAATCCTATATTTTCTTAGCGCTCGTGTGAGATTGGCTAGTATTGCCTATTTCTTCTTATGAACACCAAATGCTCGTTCCACATCTTTCCTTGCCGATTCCTGCTTTTGCTTATACAAAATTCGCTTGTGGTCATCATCAACTAGTTTTGGAATCGTCTTAACGAGTGGCGCCAATTCCGGTATATCCTGTCAATAAGATAGTATCCAGATCGATAAGTTACGCCGTTAGCCACAAAAGGAATCTATGGTGCTCGGCCGGTTTTGAGATCGTTAAATAAAGGGGATTGATATAAAACATTAATGTCGTTGTTCGACTCAGCAATACCAAAGAAAGCATGCCATATCTATAAGTCTTGCGACGCAACGGCTTCCAACAAAATGAACGGATTCAAACCATGATCACGTCTAACATATTGCCCTTTAAAGGCGTATGGACAACCGAACCACTCCCAATCCGTATAATCAAGGCTTCCTAACATCCCCGAAAACCCGTGCTTTTCTTCGTGATGCAAATAGAGTTTTTTAAAATCAGTCACCGTGGGTTTCCTCAAAAACTCAGGCCCATAAATTTGCATAACAGCTTGACAAAAATGATCAAGAGCCGTACGTGAAGTTCTCTCGCTGATTTGCATATATTCATCTAGAAACTCAGCATGAACGCCGTATGCCAATTGACGAATTGAAGATGTGCACTTTAGCAACCCGGAAATGCCTTCTTTTCCGGTACAATCAATATTATTATGAAAGAATGAATCGTGATCAATTACAGCAGTAACTATCTCGTTGAAAAGAGAGCGAGCCATTCGGAACGTCTTCCGAAATTTTACTTCACCGTACATCGGGTCCTCGCTAAAAAAAGCGGTGACTAAACGCTCATGAGCACCAGAACGATCTTGAGTTATGATGTTTCTTGTCAATCGGTTTGCTCGTCATCTACGCTTAATAAACGCAATCGCTCGTTTAATAAAGTCTTGTTAAGGCTAGTGACTTCTTCTTCTCCTTCTTCGAAATCTATGCCCATAAACGTATACAAATTCATTTTGTGTAAATGAGGAATGCGAGAAGTGTATATGAAATGAGAGAGCTGTGTATAAAAATAGGTGAAGTAGTAGGTATTTATAAGTAAAATGAGGTTTTTTTAAAAAAGTTTTTTTTATGTATAATGGCTAAAAGCGGGGAGCCAGGGGGGGGGGGGGCATTATCACAACTCACACTATGTGAATTTACCACATACTTGGCTCCTAATGCTTGCCAAACTCACCGAGCTAGTGGGGGAAAAGTGAGGTGACTTTTTGGCCGGGATGGGACTTGCGCGCGAGTTGTAAACTCACATACGAGAGTTTGGCACCATACCATCTAGCCTTAGGCAATAGTACATATGGTTTGTTGCATTTGCTATTTGTACATTTGTTGGGTTGACTTTTGTAACTTCTACTAGTAAGTTAGAGCATTAATCACACCTCTTGATCTGAGCATATATTAGCTTTGGCTGTTGCAAGCAACATAATGGGTGCTCTTGTTTTTGTTGCTGTTTTGTATCTTTCACTTGTACATGCTGTTTTGTGATCCACGAAAAGGGGTTCGTGTTTGTCTTGGAACTTTTAACACAACTGAAGAAGCTGCTAGAGCATATGATGCCAAGGTTATAACGATCCATGGTAGCAAGGCGAAAGTCAACTTTCCAGCTGCTAAAATAGCAAAAACAAGCTCCTAAGGTTAACCATACCGACAATAGCGAGTATTATTCTGGCTTATTTAAATTTGTTGAAGAGAAGCCGCAACATGGTAATGGCATTCCATCAGAAAGTGGTGCCTTTTAGTTCAATCCTAATGAGGGTAGTGTTAGGATGTGGTCGTCATGTACACATTAATACGACTAGAAAATACGTGAGCCTATCGGGGGCACACACGAATACAAAAAAAGTACGTTTATTAAATATTTAATATATATACGTGTTATATTTATTAAATGTTTAATATGTTTCACGAAATGTATTTAAATGACCGTTAGTGACCGTTAGACGTTTGTGACTAACATAACACATATTTAAAAACAAGAAGGACTTGGAAGTCAAAAAACAAATCCCATAGGACCCCTTATGAAGGCTGGCCCCTATAAGGATGTGGAGGAGCAATTTATGTGCAAGATATTTTGGTAATTAAGGAGCTAATGGCAAAACTTAGAGTGGGGAACAAGTTAAAGGAACTAAGGTGTATGATATTGGAAATCATAACACAATGGAAGATTATGGGTATAGACGAATCTTAGAGAGAGAAAGTAGGAGAGAAAACTTTCTAGTGAGAGAAAATGGAACTTGTATAATGAATTGACTAACCACCTTTTCTAACACAAGGAAGAGGCTTATATAGTTGTTACATAAACTGGCCTAAGGCCTTGGTAGTGGGCTTACACGCGGGATTTAATACTCGGCCCAGTACCGTATGTCATACGATTAACGATTAACTACGAGCTACTATAAACGGTAAAATACACAGGATGACCGAGTCTTTTTCTAATATTTAACAGTCTTCCCTTAAGGGAGGTCACCCTAGAAAATTTAACCTTAAGCAAAGCAATCTTCAGATTTGTCTTGTGTACAGCTCGTAGTCTTTGATTCTTCATTTGATATCTTGTACTTGGATGAAGTGATCTTTGATCTTTAATCTTGAGCTTGTTCCTTAACTCGACTTGTGTGTGATTTTGAGCTTCTTTGAGATTATCAGCTAAAAGTAATCTCTAATCATCATCTTGTGGTGTTTCACCATCTTGTTCTTGTGACATTTGGACCGACATGCTCATACCTTTCTTGATCTTGAAAGCTTTATTATTCTTTGATCTTGAAATTCTTTTAACTTTAATACTTTATTACTTTAAGAAGATGTTGATATCAGAGTTGCGAAAGCTTTGAAACATATACTTGAGCTTTCATGATGTCTTTGGATTTGTTGAACAAGTATGAGCATGTGGTTATGAAATTGACTTTACTGGAACGAGGTATCTCCATCTTTACTTGAACCTGTAATTAAACAATTAGAAATAAGGCTTGTGGACGAATATGACTTTGTCATTCGCCATAAGTGAGGTAACTTTTTGGCCGGAATAGGACTCGCGCGCGAGTTGTAAACTCACCTAGGTGAGTTTGGCACCATACCGTCTAGCCTTAGGCCATAGTACAGATGGTTTGATGCATTTTCCACTTGTACATTTGTTGGGTTGACTTTTGTAACTTCCACTAGCAAGTTAGAGCATTAATCACACCTCTTGATCTAAGCATATATTAGCTTTGGCTGTTGCAAGCAACATAATGGGTGCTCTTGTTTTTGTTGCTGTTTTGTGTCTTTCACTTGTACATGCTGTTTTGTGATCCACGAAAAGGGGTTCGTGTTTGGCTTGGAACTTTTAACACAACTGAAGAAGCTGCTAGAGCATATGATGCCAAGGCTAAAAGGATCCGTGGTAGCAAGGTGAAAGTCAACTTTCCAGCTACAGCTACACTGGCCAAGCTAAAACAACAGAAACAAGCTCCTAAGGTTAACCATGCAGCAACATGGTAATGGCATTCCATAAGAAAGTGGTGCCTTTTAGTTCAGTTGACTCGCGTATTCTTACTCCTTTTTATATATAAATAAATATAAATATATAACAAGGATCAGTATCCACAAAATCAATAAAACCGGAAGTAGTATAAAGTGTTTCCGGGTCGTTATGTCCCAACGAGGCTTGAATGGAAAATCGAATGACGAATTGATAATCGATGTTTGAATATGGAAAGGATATGATTGGGCACTAAACCTAATAAGCAAATGCACGAAAAGATAAGCAAGGAAAATAAGCTAGAGCAGGTATAAAGGCTAAGAGTGGTAAAAACACTTAAAACTTTTATACTAAGACACAAATAAACTCAAATACGCTTAAGAAAAACCAAATAAGCTAGACTAACTCTAAATAAGCAAATTCAGCAAGCAATTAAACTAAGTTAAGCAGGAGAAACTCAGCAGTACTAACAGTTTTAACTAACAGTACTAACTTGGAGTTAGTACTGCTAGCTTTGAGTTAATACTGCTAGCTTAGACACAACACAATAAAACAAAAAAAATAAGCAAATAGGCCAAAACAGATATTTAACTATCCCTAATAAGCACTCAGGCATAAGAATAAGCAACTGGAATAAACTAAAATGGCAAATAAGCTAAAAAGCTACAAACTGATAAACTATTAAAATTGCTTTGAAAAGACGAATAAGCTTAAATAAGCTCTACTAAAGATAGTAACGAAAATAGGTTAATCTACTCTAAAAATCTAAGCAAATCTTAAATAAGCAGAAATAATAAGCTGATAAGCTAAAATGAACTAACAGTACTAACAGTATTAACTACCAGTACTAACTTAGAGTTAGTACTGCTAGCTTTGAGTTGGTACTGCTAGTTGAAAATCCTAAAAGAGAACTAGCAATACTAACTATGAGTTAGTACTGCTAGGTGAAAATACCCCTTAAAGTTTTCAAAAATCATTTTTTTTAATTCAAGCTGATTTGATCCTAATTTGTAAAAAAAACAGATTATCAAATAACAAAATAAGGCACTTATAAGCAGGTTTTAATCAATAATAAGCACTTAACTAAGCTAAATCAGTCTAACAAGTTTAACTCATAACTAACAGTACTAACTAAGAAATGTGCACAAGTCACTTTTAAACTAACAACTAAGCAAGATAAGCACTAAACATCGTAATAAAGCATAAATAAGCAAATATGAGTAACAAATAAGCACTAATAAGCAGTTCTATAGTAAATAAGCAAAATAAGAAAAATAAAAACTTACAACTCCCTTGCTCAAAACAGGGTTAAACAAAGAGTCTACAAGCTCTAGCTTGTATAAAACAAGCTAGTGAGAGTCCATAAGCCCATCCAGAACTGGCTTATCATCCATAAGCTGTGGTATATTTGAGTGTGGAATTTTTTGTGACTTTACTTAACTTCTTAGCATTTGAGTTAACTTCCTAGCCTTAAATTTCTTTTGTGCTTCTTTTGAGTCAATCACAGCCATCGAAATCACTTAGAAATGGGTGGGATTGCCAACTTGGCAATTATATATGGGGAGGCG
>BQNB010045601.1:0-30874 GCA_026074375.1 Tanacetum coccineum
GACATGGGTAAAATGAAGACGATGGGTGAACAGTAACAAACTGTTTTTCCCGCTTGTTTTTACTCTGAAAGGGGTTGGGGTTATATTTGGGCTTTGACTTCGGTTTATATAAAAAGAAAATGGGCCTTGGGTTATTATAGATAACGGGTGTTGGGTTTTTATAAAAAAGGTAACGAGTGTTAACTCCTATTAATAGAAGTTAACACCGTTAAGGCTTTAAGGGCTTTTTTATGAATTTTGGTGAACTATGAGGGACTGGTTTGGGAATATTTTGTGATTTTTGTCATTTAGTGTTGACCATAGGTTGACTGAGGGTTGACTATTGTTGACTTTTTGACCATTTTGTAGAAAACTTCCGGCTCTTTGTCACTCTTCCTTTCCCGTGTCCGTGTTTGTCCAATTTTGATTGTTTTCTTGTGATTTTTGCTTTATCCGTACCTACACAATCAAAAAGACAAAACAAGCAATATTCAAGCATTTAAAGCACAATTTTGTCTTTTTAGGGTCTATTTTGATATAAAATGGATATGTGTTTTCACACATATCAGTGCCATACAGATAGTGTCTCCAAATTTTAAGAGCAAACACTACTGCTCCTAATTCAAGGTCGTGTGTGGTATAGTTCTCTTCATGAGGCTTGAGTTGTCGGGATGCATATGCAATAACTTTTTCTCTTTTCATTAACACCACTCCCAGACCTTGATATGATGCATCACAATAAACGACAAATCATTGTTTCCTTCTAGTAAGGCTAAGATTGGAGCTTCACATAATTTTTGTTTTAGCAATTGGAAGGCTGACTCTTGGTTTTCTCCCCAGATATACTTCTTGTTTTTCTTGGTTAATTCAGTCAAAGACTTTGCAATCTTCAAAAAACCTTCGATAAATCTCTGATAGTTACCGGCGAGTCCTAAGAATTGGCATATTTATGTAGGTGTGGTAGGAGATGCCCAATCCTTGACTGCTTTAATCTTGGCGGGGTCAACGTGAATTCCTTTACTGTCAATCACATGCCCGAGAAATTGCACGATACTGATCCAGATTTCACATTTGGAGAACTTGGCATACAATTTCTCCTTTTTGAGTAATTCCAGGATTATTCTCAAGTGATCTTCGTGTTCTTCTTTGTTATGGGAGTAGATGAGAATATCATCAATGAACACTATCACAAATTTAACCAAGTATGGTTTACACACACGATTCATGAGATCCATGAATACAGCAGGTGCGTTAGTTAAACCAAATGGCATCACTTGGAATTCGTAGTGTCCGTATCGCGTTCTGAAAGTAGTCTTGGGAATATCTTCATCCCTGACTCTCAGTTGGTGATAGCCTGATCTCAAGTCAATTTTCAAGTAAACACTCGAACCTTGAAGTTGGTTAAATAAATCATCGATCCTGGGTAATGGGTAACGATTCTTTACGGTGAGTTTATTCAACTCTCGGTAGTCGATACACATTCTGAAAGATCCGTCTTTCTTTTTAGCAAATTAGACAGGAGCTCCCCAAGGCGAAGTACTTGGTCGGATAAAACCTCGGTCTGCTAACTCTTGTAGTTGGTATGTGGTTCGTCGCATTTCTAAAGGAGCTAATCTGTAGGGTGCTCGGGCTATTGGTGCCGCTCTTGGAATTAAATCGATTTGGAATTCTACTTGGCGAATTAGAGGAAGGCCAGGAAGATTTTCAAGAAAGACTTCTAGAAATTCTCTGACTACTGGTATATCTTCTAGTCGTTTTTCATCTGATTTTTTCTCCATTACTTGGGCTATGGAAAAATTGACTATGCCCCTGGAATTTATCTTACGATTTAATTAAGGATATAAGGGCTTAGTCGGGGTTTACTTAGATCGCCTCGGACATGATCAAAAGTTTCACATCGATCCAATGGGGTGTGGATGACTGTCTCATACCAATTAATTCTAGCATGATACTTGGATAAAACCTATCCATACCAATGACCACGTCAAAACTATTAGTTTAATCGGCATGATATCTATTTTGAATAGGTTGGTTTAGCAAGATCAGAGTGAATCATGGTTAATGGTATTAGTGCCTACTAGGCTTTCCATCGGCCATTTTCAATGTCATAGGTAGTAATCTAGTGTAATTGGGGGTATTAAGCATAGAATCAAGAGACATTGCTGGATACATATTTTTATCCGGCTTCTGAAATCAATATACTATAGCTAGTTGTTGGTTTTGAAGGTACGTACCGCTGACATCGTTCGAGTCTTGGTGAGCGTTCTTGTCCCTCAGCAAGTATGCTCTTCCATGGGCATTGTAGTTTGCTCTTGAGCACTGACTTTTGTAGTGCCCTTTCTTTCCGCAGGCATGACAAGTTACGAATATTAGTCGTAGGTTCTTATATGTTGGTTGAACCCTTTGTTTTTGCAGTTCACGTGTCAGATATCCCACCTTGTTGCAAGTCTGGACACTTGACAAGTGACAAAGCATCCTGTGTGATGCTTCTTACATAGGGGAAGGCTTCCAGTATACCTACTATTTTCAGTTGGGGTGGCAGCATAAGTCCTGACGGTTTCTTGCCTTCTATTTTGTTGTTGTTGGTGATCATTGTTGTGGTTGCTATTGTTGTTACGGTTATTCTTGTAGTTGTTGTTGTTGAAGGTTCTTCTTTCAATCATAACTTTATGTTTGTGGATAATTGGTTCCGATGCACAGATTGTGCTTTATACATGATCCATTAACCCTATGGGTTTTAGGTAATAGCTTCCTCCAAAGTTTGAGGCTTTGAAGTGGTAACACTTTCCTTCAATACTTCTGGGTAATCCCTCGATGAAGACTTCCATAAGTTTCTCAGAATTTGGTACCATATTTGGACATAAAAACTGACCAATTTGGGAAATATTCTACGTAAGTCTGAGATACATTTCTTTTACAGTCAGATTGTTAAAATTCAATCTTCAATTTTCCTGACCTCGGTTCGATGTATTATACTTCTTTTATTACAGAAGATTTTTAAATTTGCGATCAAGGTGATTTGTAGGCTTCTCTTATTTACAATAGGCACTCGTGACGGAGTTGAAGTTTCTACCAGCTGTACAAAGCTTCTTCGGTTTGAGTACCAGTAGCAAATTACCCACTTATGTGGTACTCACGCTCGGTATGTTGCTACGGGAAAATACCGATTCAGTTCGTTCAAACCAGCGGATGAGACCAACAGCCCCTTCCGTACCTTTGAAATTGAAAGGTTGGCAGTTCATAAACTCTTTGTAGCTACATTTTCTTGCTACAGAAGTTTCTCTTTGTCGGGTATTCCTAGTGGTATCTCTAGAGCTGCGAAACAACACTTATCAGCCAACAAGTTTCTATGTGGGTAGCCTAGTCATGTGGTGGTGCTATAGATGTTGATGTCCTCTTGGGAGCCATTTCTATCAACATTCACAAGACAACACAAAATAAGAATCCATACAAGATATAGTCTATATGCAAGTTCTTTGTATAATAATCAAAATTTTCATTACATTAGTGATATTGTATTCAATTTGGACATAGAATACTTATTTTTGATACAGTTCTAACAAAGAAATACACATCCTTTGATATTACATTGCAGGATATAATGGAAAATTTTGGAATCTAAGACTTCCAGAGATAGGTACTCTAATAAGCATCTGACTCATTAGGTTTATCGGGGACTGGTTCACTTTTCAGTGGTCGTGGTATGATCCATAACAAGTTATCTAATTTTGCAAAGATAGACTCATCAAAGGGATAGTCTGGTGGTGGTGTAGTTGACCTAACTGGTGATGAAGATCTTCTGCTGGAAGACGGAGATAATGTATATGGGTTATGTATCCAAAGGAGGCTCACGTATCTTCTAGGTGGTGTAGGTGGAGAATTATGCTCATGTCTTGCATTATCATATACGGGATACAAAGGTTCGAGAATGACCTAGGTGGTTAAGAGAGCCTATAGTAACCTGTTTATTAAAGTTACGATTACATGAATAACCTTAACAGGGGTATAGATAGACACCAAGACATCATAAATCGCTGTCACTGAAACACACGAGGTATAATGGAATCACAACTTCATTATGTCATAAAAGCTTGTTCTACATATCTTTACTGAATCACAAAATTTGTCAAGATGTATGTTATTTAAGCCTTATTCCCGTGGTTGGATTCTAAACAAAAGCTGTAAATGACAAGGATCTAGTCTTAGTAGCTCGATGAGTCCTCCTTGTGGGTTCTTTGAGTTCATGGATCATATCAGATGACGTCTTCATATACTGTTCGATGGTGTAACCTGGATATCCTCGGATGTTCATTTACTAGAGTATGAAAGAAATCTGACGCGAGCAAGGAACAATCTCGTCGGTCTATGCATTATTTTGTCCTCTCTCTGAATCCAAGATATTAGGTACGGGCTTCTTTGAAGTGTTGATATTTGTGGTCAAAATCTCGCTATATGATTACTTGACCATTACCAAGACCTTCTATCTTATATTTCATGTGCTCAATGCGCTCGAGAGGGAGCTCATTTAAGTGATTCAAAATAGTCTCGATCGGTTTCTCATGGCGCTCCAGATGCGTCTTATGAGAACTCTCTCCAATCTCAAATACTTGAGGTAGGGCAGAAGAATCAGTAGAGGAGGATGATAGGAAACGAGCTCGTTTTTAAGGTGCCAGAATCTCCTCGGGAAGAAAGAAATCTCAGGGATTAAATAGTGGGGATGATGGTAACACTAGAGATGGAGGCAAAACAGTTGGTGGAGCAATAGGAGCTCGTGGTGGTGGAATTGGTGATTCATTACTAGCATCATTATATGCTTGCATGGTCCTTAATATATGGGGATCATCGTGGAAAGGTGAGATGGATAGCGTGGCCAAGAGATCCTTAGATAGATCCTCTGAAGTGTTAGAAGAAGTGTTCCCGGTGAGGCTGGGGAATAGTCCGGTGAAGCCGGGGTATAGTCAGGAGTATTTGTAGAAGAAAAAGAAACCTCAACGTCAGAATCAGATGTAACATTCCATATTTTCAGGTCATTTACAACGTCATATATTTCACTAATTATTTTTTTTCTTTCTCGTACGTGTTTACTTTTAATTTTATTAGTTAAGTTTAGATCGAGTAAGCTATATATTAACAATCAACGTAAGGACACCAAACGAATAAAGTTTCTGTCAATTATCAAGCGACATTATATTATTTTTTATTTTACGAAAGTAATATTTAACTTTTTATATTTTATTTTTATTGGTTACGTAAAACGTTTACGTTTCGCGATAAATTTCGTTTAGGTATTCCCGGAATCACAAAACAGTTCTAGACGCTCAACAAATACCCTATGTTTTTATCTAATGCTTAAAGTTTTATAAAACTTTACTTACATTCATCACTTGAGCCGAACCTTACACGAAACAAATAGACAAATACATACACTTTACAAAGTTATGCATTATGTTTTAATAAAACTACAACATATACATTATCAATATATACTTTCATTTTCCATTTGGCAAATTAAAGAAACTAGACTAAAAACTTATATCATTAATTAATTGGGATAACATCTTCTTTAGGGAACCTATAAACAACAATTCATTGAAAACCATGGGATGATCCTTCTTTGGGAGACATATGACTTAAAGGACTTCTATGTTTTACTCTAGTGTTTCTTGAATAGTCTTTAGGATATTTAAGGCCTTTAGCTAGCATATTCACACACACTTCCACTTTCAAGGTTTAAAACACAAAAAACTCTTACTCCCTCCTCATCTTTAGCGTACCGGCTTTATCTATAGGACACATACTCAAATTCATACAAAATTTTTCTACCACTTATTACAAGCATAACAAAAACTTATCTAAGGCCCTACCTCAAGATGAGTAGATGGTTGGATGGTTAGGTTTAAGATTGTCTCAAGTGTTGAAGCAAAAGGAAAGTGAATTAGGATTTTCTTGGGAAATAAGGTTTCTAATCTTGCAAAGCTTGGTTTAAATATCTAAACCAAAGGGTTTTAGATTATATTTCTCATCACATTTATCACATAAGGTTATCTATTAACCTTTATGTCTGTACTTTTATCATTTTTATGTTGTGTGTGTGTGTGTGTGTGTGTGTGTGTGTAACTAAAATCACCATTTATGGTTTTAAAACATGTTAATGGATAACGTAATTGTGATTAAGTTTTTGTTACACTTTTTCATATGATATGTCTTGGTAATATCATGGAATAATAGATTATAAGTATGTTAACATGTTGGTTTTAGTGGAAATGTTTAACGTATAAATCTAGTGATTAAGATTAATTAAGGAAGGTTTATGATATCATGTGAGATTTTCAAAGACATTTGTGGGTATGTTTTCGTTCGTGTTTAGATAGTAGGTTTTACATTTTATAAAGATGATACAACTCATAACGACTTCCAAAATGATAAGAAACTCGAAAAAAACCGATTTATACACGAAAAGATTCGGACGATTTCAAGTTTAGTTAATTTTATACTTTTATAAAACTATTTTTATAAAAATTACTATTCACCATAGAAACTTATATTTTTAAAACATCATTAATATGATAAGACTTTTAAATACGAGAACGTACTCGAAAGAATCGCTAAAAACGGAGTTAAAACGAATAAGTTACGACCATTTAAAGATTTACGATTACTAAAATCTATAATAAATATATATATAAAAACTTTTATGCAACAGTGAAATTCACTATTCTCTGAAAAACTCAATTTTGAAAATGTTATATTTTGATACTGTCTTATACGAAGGCAATGGTTCGTGGACGTAAGAAACGAAAGAAACTGGACTAAAACTGAGTAAGTTACGCCAGTTTTACTAAACAGTCTTTACTTATAATCGTTTTTACTTTATAAATATGATTTCAATTAAATACGATTTGATGGTGATGTGGCTATATACGAATTATATGTGGTATTAGTTAATCAATAATACATATATTACAGGGAGTTTTTTAGTGTTGCCGCTGTGGGGTGGCGTATCGGACGAGTTATTGGTTTACGATTTAGAGTGTCCTAGCTCCATCATACGTCACTACATGGCCTCTTTAATTTGGATTTTTTTTTTTTTTTAAAGAAAAAAGAGAAACACCCCGAACGATAGTTGATGAGCTATACGACCTATTAAAATAATCAAAGTGTTTAGTACTTATACGACTATATTTGGTTTAGTTTGCCTAGGATTTCCTTCCGTGAGCAATTTTCTATTGTGAATTACTTGTTTGATTACCATTCACCTCGAGCGGGAGTTAATAGCCCCATTTCTATCTTATTAGTTTACAAACTATACGGGGTGGAATTACATTGTTGTTTTACTAGGACACAAGTGTTTTAAAACTTATTTGATATTTGTGATAATTTTATTGCCTAAGTACCCTTGCACAACCTAAGTCCTCCTTTTATCATGAACGTGAGTTGCTATATTAGTAAGCGAGTGTGTTGTGGATAATCTATTGGGTCTGACAAACCCCCAACCTTTATTTGGGGTCACAAGTTGATCAGGGTGCATTACATTGGTAATAATAGTTGGGTTGCTTTGGCTTCATCCTTTTTATTGCGTGGGGTATAGATTATGTTACTTATTACGTGTTTAAGGTTTCGGTTGTATGAGCTCTAGTGCAATATTACATGTTTGTGGACTTCTGAATACTTCTTCATGGTCTACTATCACTTTAATCTTGTGGTCACTCTTTTACCGACAAACCTATGGATTAACTCACACCTTTGCTGTTGCCTTTTAGCATGTTTTAATTTATAGGGTCCTAAGGTATATGCTTGGATGGGAGCCGTGATGGTTATCAATGGAAAGTTGGATTCTGTGGTTTATTTAAACTCGATGCAACTTTTATCTATAAACGTCTTAAGTCGCCCTTTTAGGTCTGTATAAAGACTTTTGTTTAATAAAAACGCATGTGGAAAATATTTATGACTTTTAAAAAATATGGGGGACCTTAATGTTATGATCTCTGTATATTTTGCATATCGGCTTAGAATGAAATCTTATCAGATATCGTGCCATTTAAGGCTCGTTTCCTATATCTTGATAGTTGTACTTTAACGTTCAGCCACCCCATTGTTACGCCATTTGCCTGCTACACTGATTGTTGGGTGTGTTACAGATGGTTAACCTGAGCCAAGGTTATAGGGAACTGAGTCATTCTCAAAACCTAGTCTATAACCACAAAGTTTAAAGGTTTTCTTTTCTTTTATTTTTAAATACAGAATCCTTCTTTTATTTTTAAATTCGATCTCTTACGTCTATCTTTTGACACATCAGTATCTATTTCCATCGGTCAATTATGTAAATATCGACCATCCCGATAAATTTATGATTATTTATATCATTCTCCATTATTTACCATGTGCCATGACTCTGCATACCTTTACAAATTCGAATTGTGTACTTGTGTTGCCAGAATCATGCCGCCCCAAGAGATTTAAGAAGATATCTGTTAGGGAAGATAGTGGAAAAGCGTAGTGGCCAAAGCATGAAAAAATATGAACAAGACTAGTGATGACTCAAAACAACTAATCGGTGGATTCGGCATCAACAAATACTGGAGGAACTGTTGTACCAGAGATGCATGGATGTTCGTATAAGACATTTATGAATGGCAAGACTATTCTTTCAAGTGGGATTTAAAGGGTTTGTAGTCGGGGACTGGAACGTTGGTTTCCGAAGAGGGGCATGTGTTTGAAATTTGCAAATGTGCATGAAGATGGCAAAGGTAGTTTGATATTATGCACGTATCGAGGGTATGTGCTTTCAACTGGTGACGGAATGTTCAGACTTTGGACTTGTAAAATGCTAATAAGATCCCACTGGGCAACGGTGATAGCTATGATGACCACTGAATACTGCCCTAGCATTGAAATCCAAAGGATGGAATAAGAACTTTAGACTCTGACTGAAAGGATATGATTTGAGAAGCTTTACAGTAATCGTTTCACGAAACTAGTTCTGATGTGTCCTGAATTGGTGTCCACTGAAAGTAAGAAGATTGAAAAGTACATTCGTGGGTTTCTAAAGAATCAAGGAAACATCCTTCTTCAAAGCATGCGACTGCATGAGGCAATCTAACATATGGCCCGTGAACTGGTCGAGCAAGCAGTTCAGGGTAGGGCTGCTAGAATTGGTGAAAGCAATAAAAGGAAATGGGAACGACAAAACCAAGAAACACCAACATACATTAACCATAACATAAAACAATAACAAACAACAACAACCGCAACCGAAACAACAACTATCACTAACAACAAAACAGGAGGCAGGAAACTGCCAGGGCCTATGATGCAGCCCTAGCCGAGGGTAGAGGTTATGCTGGGAATCTACCAAAGTGCAACCGTTGCAACTCTTACCACAATGGTAATGCCCTCCTAAGTATGGTAAATGTGGTAGGCTTGGTCATGTGGAGATGGATTTGGGTTAGGTTTCCAGGATGTTAGGAGGAAGGCTTTTGCAAGGATATGACCTATTTTGGTTATGGGGAGAAGGGACTCTTACATGACAGGTGTCCTAAGATGAAGGAACCCTCTAAATGGGGAGCTCGTGCGAGAGCTATGTGTGTGGTTGAAAACCCGCTGCCAGCATTCGAATGTGGTCACGGCGTTAGGTTTATTCTTAATGATCACTAAGCTTATATCCTCTTTGATTCGGGTGCTGAGAAGAGTTTTGTATCTTCTGCGTTTACACCTTTTATTGATATTGCCCAACCCTTTTTAATAACTAGCTACAAAGTAGGTAGAAGACGAATAAAGTCGTTTAGCACCAATACCTTTTATGTAGTTGCACCTTATTAGGTATTGTTAAATCACGTGTTGAAAATTGACTTGTTTGCCAACCCGGCTAGGAAGTTTTGATGATTATCATTGAATGGATTGGTGGCATACCACTGAGCTTCTCATAGATTGTTATGAGGTAGATGTTGTATTCCTCTTTTTGAATGGCATGATTTCTTGACGGTTCAAGGCGATACTCCAAGAGGCCAGAAAATGATTCTTCGTTCACTTGCCATGTAGAAGGCTGGATATGATGAAAATGCTTGATGAACGTAGTGTTTGTCCGAGGACTTCCCTGAGTATTTCAGACGATCTGTTAGGTTTACCTCTTGTGCGAGAGATAGATTTTCGCATTTGGATCTGATTCAAGGCGCATCGCCAGTGTTAGATATCCATACGGTTAGCCACTTCAAGTAATTGTTTGAATGTCAAACCAGCTTCAAAGACCTCAAGTGGAAGGGTTTTATCTCGACCTAGTACACTAACTCTATGGGTTTGCACCAGTGCTTTTTGTCAAAAAGAAGTCGGTTTTGATGAAGAATGTGTATTAACTATAGGGAACATAAACAAGTGACGTATTAATAGAACGTTACCCTCTCCTCAGAATTGATGACTTGTTTGACCAATTACAAGGTGCGTGTTGTTTCTCTAAGATAGATCTTCGTTCAGGATATCATCAGTTGAGTCGTCCTAGAGGTAGATATTTTTTACCGTATACCGCGTTTAAAACTCGATACGGGCATTTGGGCTGAACGAGAACGCTCCGGAATTATTCTTGGATCTTTATGATACTGAGTCTGCCAAACGTATTTGGACAAATCGTAATTGTGTTCATTGCAACATCTTATCTACTCCTAAGTCAGTAGAAGAACATGAAGTCCACCTAAAAGACGATTTTAGACTTACTCAAGAAGGTGAAGTTGTACTGCCCAAATTTTCAAAGTGCGAATTTTGGTTACAAGAAGTACAGTTCCTAGGACATGTGGTCAACCGTGACGGTATCCACGTGGATCCTAGCAAGGTTGAGTCGGTCAAGAACTGGATGACCCCTGAGTCACCAACAGAAATCCGTTCGTTTCTAGGATTGGCAGGATACTACCGAAGGTTTGTCGAGAATTTCTCCAAAGATTCGAAAAACCCTCTCTACTGTGAATTTTATAGTATAAGCTTATGTGCGGGGCGATAAGCAAGATGAATGCTTTCCAAATTCTGAAGGAGAAAATATACAATGGACTCCTGTGTTAGCACTCCCCGAATGGACCGACGACGTTATGGTCTATTGTGATGCATCAAAATAAGGTTTTGGGAGAGTGCTGATGCAGCGGGGAAAAGTTATAGCATATGCGTCAAGACAGTTGAAGATAGCATGAGGAAAATATTATACACCCATGACATGGATGAGGTGACGGTGGTGTTACAGCTCTTAAAATCTGGAGAAATTATATTGATGAGACGAAAAGTGTTATCTACATCTTGGACCTTAAGAGTCTCCGAGTAAATAATTTGACCAAAAAGATTTAAAATATGCGCCAAAAGGCGGGTGGATCGAGCTGCTCAGTGACTACGAGTGTGAGAAATCAAATCACACCCGGGAAAGGCAAACGCTCGGTGGCAGATGCCTTGAGTAGAAAAGAAAGGCTCAAGCCAAGACGAGTACGTGCTATGAGTATTACTATTCATTCTGGACTTAAGACTAAGATTTTGGAAGCACAGGGCGAAGCTTCCAAGGATCTCAAAAGCACTAACTGAATGGGCCTAAGAGATGGAAAATGACACTTTGTGCAACGAGTTGATGGTGAAATTTATTTATTCTTGATCGATCTGGATTACATCAGTTGGTGGTGTAAGGATAATTGATCATGGATGAAGCTCACTACTTCTAGTATTCAGTACACTCGGGTGGGATAAGATTTGTTACCTAAGATATGAGAAGAGACTTGTATTGGTGGCCTGGTATGAAGAGGAGACATTGGAATTGAGTAGTTAGAAGATGTCATACGTTTTTAGATTAAAGCAGAAACATCTGAAAACCCTCAAGGATTTCTTCAGCATCAGGATATTCTCTGTGTGGAAATGGAAAGATAACGATGGAACTTTCGTCACTAAGTTGCCTAAAAGTAGCAGTGGGCATGTCTACGATTTGGGTCTTGGCAGATGATTGACCAAAGTCGGCTCACTCTTCTTACCTCATTCTGAAGACTACAATGACGGGAGAAATAGAAAGATTTATTACCAATGAGATTGTTGCGAAGACAATGGTGTGTCCGTTGTCAATCATTTTAGAACTGTGGATGGTCGATTCTCGTACACTTATGGCATGCTTTTTCAGGAAGCGTTGGGTATTAGGACTAGACGTGAGTACGACTTTCCAACATCAGACAGTTCGGTCAGAGTGAGGTACTATTTAGACGCTGGAGGATATGCTTCGAAGCTTGTGTTATGGTTTTCGGTAGGCAGTTAGGGATATCATCTTCCTTGATTGAGTTTTCCTATAATTACAGTTACCACCAAGATTTAATGCGCACCTTTCGTGGGCTTGTACGGGTTGGAAATGTAGATCCCTCGTGATATGGACTGAAGTTGAGAAAGTCAGCTTATTTTGCGACAGAAATTGTGCATGAAGGATCTAAAAAAGATTGTTCAAATTGAGGAAAGGTGAAGACGGCTAGGAGTCGCCAGAAGCTATAATGATAAGAGGAGTAAAAACCTCTTGATTCCAGAAGTTGGTAGGACCCGAGTGTTAGTTAAGGTATCTCCATGGAAGATGATGTGGTACGAGTTTAGGTAAGAAAGGAAAGCTAGCACTACGATATGTGGGGTGCCATTTGAAATTGTACGAGCGTGTTGGACCCGGTGGTATTTCGGCTAAAAGTTACCACAGGAGCTAAGCTGGTGGTCCACGACATCTGTTGTCAATGTGCTCTCGATACTCCCAAGAAATGATTGGCTTGAGCCATGATGTTCAAGTGACCTTTGGATGAGATCGAAGATTGATGTAAATCTGGGATTTGTTGAAGAGACTATTGAGATCGTTAAGAGCGCGGATGTGTGAGAGACAAGCTAAGAGCGTAAGAAGAATAACATTAAGTAGCAAATTTTGTTGAACTCTCGGCAAGGAGCTGAGTTATACCTAGGAACTAGGAAAGACAATTCGGAAGAAAATATCCGCATCTCTTCTTGTAACAGTTACTCCTTAACGGTGTTGCAAACTGAGCCTTGAGGACAAGGCTCTTTTAATTAAGAGGAGCTGTAACATTCCGTTATTTTCAGGTCTTTTACGACGTTCATATATTTCAATATTATTTTTTTTCTCTTCTCGTACGTGTTTTCTTTTTTATTTTAATTTGTTTAGTTAAATCGCGATAGCTATAATTAACAATCAACGTTAAACGGACACCAAACGATAAAAGTTTTGTCAAAGCGAGTATTAATATTATTTTATTTTTACAAAATTAATAATAAACTTTTTATATTTTATTTTTATTGGTTGCGTAAAACGTTACGTTTCGCGATAAATTACGTTTAGGTATTCCCGGAATCAACAAAACTTTTCTACGCTTCAACAAATACCTATGTTTATATCAAATGCTTAAAGTTTTATAAAACTTTACCTACATTCATCACTTGAGCCGAACCTTACACGAAAAAATAGACAAATACATACACTTTACAAAGTTTATGACTTATGGTTTTAATAAAATACAACTTATAACATTATCAATATATACTTTCATTGTCATTTGGCAAATAAAGAACTAGTCTATACATCTTCTTGATTTCATGGGATAACATCTTCTTTAGGGAACAAATAAACACATTCCGTTAATAACAATGGACATGATCCTTTCTTTTGGAGAAAAAGACTAAGACTTCCATGTTTTTCTAAGTGTCTTGACCTATTCTTTAGGATTATAGGCTTTAGGATAGCATTTTTAACACAAAACTTCCCACTTTCAAGGTATAAAACACAAAAAACTCTTCCTCCCTCCTCATCCTTTAGCTTACGGCATACCACAAGGACCATACTCAATCCATACAAAATTTTTCTACCACTTATACAAGCATACACAAAACATATCTAAGACCTACTAAGATGGTTTGAAGGTTAGGTTAAGCATTTTCAAGTGTTGAAGCAAAGAAAGTGAAATTAGGATTTCTTGGGGACAATTAAGGTTATATCTTGCAAGCTTGGTTTAAAAATCTAAACAATGGTTTAGATTATATTTCTCATCATCTTTTATTCACTATAAGGTTATCTATAAACCTTTATGTCTTTACTTTTATTATTTTTATGTGTTTACATGTTCTATATAACTAAATCACCATTTAGGGTTTTAAACATGTTAAATGGATAACTTACTTGTGATTATGATTTTGTACACTTTTTCATATGATATGTGCTTGGTATATCTTGCGAATAATGAGATTATAAGTATGTTAACATGTTGGTTTAAGTGGAAAATGTTTAAGTATAAACTAGTGATTAAAAGTTAATTAAGGAAAGTTTATGATTTCATGTGAGATTAAAGACATTTGTGGGCTATTTTAGTTCGTGTTTTTGACAGTAGGTTTTACATTTTATAAAGATAAAACACCTCACGACGATTCCAAAATGATAAGAAACTCGAAAAACCAATTTATAACGAAAAAGATACGACGATTTTAAGTTTACGTTAAATATATACTTTTATAAAACTATTTTTATAAAAATTACTATTCACCACAGAAACTTATATTTTTAAAACATACATTAATATGATTAAAACTTTTTAAATCCGAGAAGTGATTCATAAAGAATGCTTAAAAAAACGGAAGTTTGAGTTTAAAACGGAACTAAGTTACGACATTTACAAGATTTACGAAATCTATAAATTTAAATATAGATTTATTTTGATAACTCGTCTTAATACGAAGGCGTGGATGTAAGAAACAAAAGAAACGGACTAAAAACGAGAAAGTTACGCCAGTTTTACTAAAGTATACTTATAAACGTTTTTACTTTATAAATATGATTTCACTAAAACGATTAGATGGTGATGTAGCTATATAGAATTATATGTGGTATTAGTTAATCAAAGTACTATATTACTAGGGAGTTTCATAATGAGGCCTCTTCGGGGTGGCGTATCGATGAGTTGTTGGATTTACGATTTTAAAGTGTCCAGCTCCTCTTTCGTCACTACATGAACTCTTAATTATGATTAGCTTCGGAGGAAATAGTTTTGATGAGCTATACGGATCTATAAATAAATCAAAGGTTTAGTACTTATCAACGACCTTTATTAGATTAGGTTGGCCTTCGGATTCCTTCTGTGACGCATTTTTCTATTGAGAATTACTTGTTGATTACCATTACACTCGGAGGTGAGTTCATAGCCCCATTTCTATCTACTTGTTTTACAAAACTCTACGGGGTGGAATTACATGCTTGTTTTACTACGGATACCATATGTTTAAAACTGTATGCTCATTTCGTGATCATATTATTGCCTAGTACCTTGCCACTAAGTCCCTTTTATCTTGACACCGTAAGTTGCTATAATAGTATGGCGCGAGTGTTGTGGATAGATATTTCGGGGGACTGACTAAATCCACTCCTTTCTTTGCGTGGTCACAAGTTGACTCATGGTGCATTTATCATTTAAATAATACGTTGGTTGTTTGCATATCCTTTTTATTACATGGGGGCCATTATTACGATTTACTTATTTAACGTGTTAACGGTTCTTGGTGTCATGAGCTTAGTGCATTATTACTGGTTTTTTGGCTAACTGAATATGTTCAATGGTCTACTATCACTTAAATCTTGTGGTCCTCTCTTTTTACGACATTCCTGTGATTCACTCACCTTTGTGTGACTGTTTAGCATGTTTATTTTCAGGTTACCTATGGATAAGCTTTGATGGGAGCCGTGCTGTGTTTATTTAAATTCGATGCAACTTTACTAATAAAAACTAGTAGCTTTTTGGTAGTATGAAGCTTTATGTTTAAAATTAAAAACGCTATGTGGAAAATAATTATGACTTTTAAATAACATATTGGACCTAATGTATGAACTCTGGATTTTCGCGATGGCATCCGAATGAAATCTTATCTTTAAAGTTCAATTTAAGGTCGTTTCCATATCTTGATTGTTTGTACTTTGACGTAGCTCCCCAATTGTTTACCATTCCGCTGCTACCAATTTTTGGGGGTGCTTACATAGATGGGACGAATTATAGGGTTGTTATTGTCGAGTGTAGACCTAATTCTGTATTCAACCATTGGAAATAACTAAAGTTTTTTATATAATAGTTATGATCTTTACATACTATTCAGGAAATGTATAGGTGACACATGAGGACACTTTATTGGATGGAAAAAGTTGGTTATACTTCTTTGGTTTTAACATTGTTCTTTATAAATCGAGGCTCTTTATACTCAATATGTAACAAACCCTCCTTTTTGACATATGCAGCGGAAGCTAAATTGGGGTTATTACTTTTAATTAATCAACAGTCATAATAATAGAAATGAGCTCAAAAGGTGGACGTTTTGGAAATTTTAGTTATCATTCAATAATATATCAGAGTTTTACAAAAGAAGGTCCCAAAATACATATGAAAACATAGAGTTTGAATGATAACAAGTTGGACGTCCCAAGTCCAATGCCACTTGTGCCATATAGGTTGATCCAATTACCTAAGATAAACATGCACTTAAATAAATAAGTCATCACAAAAATGTTTGAGTGATCGTAAATTCATAGGTTTGAAATGTAATAGTTGAATACAAGTCAATGTAATAGCAATAATTGCAACGAATACAATTATCATGGTAAGCAATATTATATTATTGCACTAAGCTCATGACACCAAAGCCTTAAGTAAATGTTATTCATAAGTTGTTGCCCCAAGCAGGTGCTTTGCCAAACACCGAGAGTTCCTCAAATGAAATGCGTCCGCTGGCCATGTATGTAACAGAACCTGGACGGGGAAGTTCAGTCCTAAAAGATCTATTCATGGCATTCACGCTTACTTCATAAAGTAATTAAAGGTTCATGATAGTGGGGCCTTTTGGCAAATAGAGGTACTTAAGCAATAATATATCAGGATAGCATACAGTTGGAAAATGCTTGTATTCATGTTTATAACATGTATCTCCCCACGGAGTTTAGAAAACATGTAAAGATGGGACTATGAACTCACCTTGATAAGGTAGTTGATTGATTTGAACTTTAATTCAAATGGAAGTAAACAGCCTCGTCACGCAACCTGGGGTAATATGTCAAGTCTTAGTTCGATTGTTTATATTTCAAACTTTATTTCGTAAATGATTTTGGTTTATTAGTTCATGAAAACATCGTATCACTGTTCGGGCTATCATAATCCAGAGGCTATGTAGTAAATGTTTGAGGAGCTAGAACATTTTAAATCGTAAATCCAGCAACTCGTCAAAACGTACCCAAATGAAAGCCCCTCACATGAAATTCCCTAGTAACGTGATACGTTATAGTTTAATTGATAGGATTTTATCTTTTTAAGTTTCTTCAAAAGCTAGTGGATGATAAATTATGTTAAATATATAACATAATTATTTTATAGTGTTTCGATCGACGGAATTGGAAAAGACTAATGGTAGGGGTTTTAATAAAATCGAGTATTATAATGTTAAATATATTTTTATAATTAAATATAAAATTTATTACATTTGATACCTTTAAGAATTCAAAAATGATAATATATACCCTTGATATATATTAATTTACAAATTTAACCATTTACTTTATATCTTTAAACATTTAAACCCTTAATTTTGAAATATAGCAAAACAGTCCCTTATAGTTTAACTTTAGAGTAATTACAATTTCAGCCCCACTAATTATAAGTTTCAAGAATGTTACAATATATACCTCTTTGCATGAAACGTTTTGCATTTTAAGTCCAAAATCCATAATTTTTGTATTTTTGATCTAAAAATCAATTTAGAGCTTATAGCTTATCATAATAAGCAAAAATGAGTTGATTTTTAAAGCTTGTGAAAAGAGCTTATGAGCTCGTTAATATCAAAATGGGCACGTTTGGTTTTAGAATCTTAACCGGATGGTTTAGGGCTTTTAGGATTAGTTTCTAAGTTTATAAAAGTGACAAGGGAGCTTATAGAAATAGCTTATTATGACAGCTTATGACTTATAGCTTATTAGATACACGAAATTGGGTTTTTTGGTTTTAAAGGGCGTGTTTGGTTTAGGAAAAACCAACGAGTAGGCTTAGGGTTCTAGGGCTTATTTCAAGTGATCTTAAAGATAAATAGAAGCTTAATAAGATTAGAACAAGCTTTAGTTAGCTTATTTAGGGTTTTGACTAGATTATGGCATCAATATGGGTTGAACTAGGGCATGGTTAGGGTTCGGTTTGGTTTTATGATTTCAAAAGAGTTTTAACTTGATCAAATGGTTATAACATAGTTCATACATGATCTTAAATGTATAAGCATTTAAAGAACAAGTAGAAAACATACTAGCACACGAAATGGGCAAAAATGGGTTGAAACAAGTAAATGAGACCTGAAACCTTTTTAGGGGATAAATCAAGGACCTTTTCTTTTTAACTTGGCTTCTAATTGATGTATAATTTCTCTCTTTTTTTCCTAAGCTTGGTTAGATCATGATTTAGAGGTATGGTTTAAGTTTTGGTAATGAGTTTTGAAGTGTGCATGTGTTTCAGTTTATATAGTGTTCGAAACACTTAGAGACCAAGTTTGGGGGAAGTAGTGACCAAGGTGTAGTAGAGTAGTAACCAAAGGATGCTAGGTATGACTAAGGAGGGCTAGGGACTAGCATGGAGAGGTGTAAGGAGGGTGGTGAGGTTTCGGTTACCAAAGGAGGTGATAAGGAGTAACTTGTTGCTCAAGTTGACTAGGTGGTGACAAAGAGGTGATGAAGGTGCTTAGCAAGGTGGTGGATTATGGTGGTGAGTGCTAGCTTGCTTAGAATTAGGTTTAGAAGTAGGTTTAGGGGGTTACGGGTCATTAGGGTTTTCGGGTTAGGGTTTATGGTTTTGGACGAGTATAGTTTAGGGTTAGGGAGGGAAATGGTGTTTAAATATGTGCTTGATGTGTTTGTAACTTGTTCTCAACAAGTTGTACGAAAACTAGAAAGAAAATGGAGGGAAATAGTCCAATTTGAATTCTATGCATAGTCGAATTATACTATAAGCTTAAACGAGTTGTACATTGGTTTAGGAGAGAAAATGTAATTAAAATTTTGTGCATTGATCACTTGTACACATGCCTTGAAGGCTTGTACCTTTGTATTGTATGTAAATATTACATATAGTTAGGGTTTTGATATAAATGTTAATGTTTAAAGTCCGTTTTGATATAACGTTATGGAAAGTACGTTAAATAGATAACGTATGGTAAAAATAGAGTTTAAAACATATCGCTTGACATATTATGACGTTTATTTGCTACAAACGTTGATGAAATTGGCATTGGTAGGTTGCGTGAGCTTGTTTACTTTTGTAATGTAAGTTACGTTACATTATGGATGGAATAAAGCAAAAATCTTTCCATGAAAATGGTTGCATCTAATTTAATAGATGGAAATTACACTAAGGAAAATTGCATCTAATTTAATAGATGGATAATTACATAGAGGAAAATTGCATCTAATTTAATAGATAGAAATTACACTGAGGAAAATTGCATCTAATTTAATAGATGGATAATTACATAGAGGAAAATTGTAGGTTGTTATAACTATGATATGGTATATTCTGAAAAAGACATGTGTTGAACTTATCTGGGCATTCTGAAGCCCTAGTCAACACACTTTTTGCTCAAGAACACATCTTGGAGAATTATCACGAGCAAAACATTAGGGAGTTTTTCGTTCTAATTCTATTTTCCCTTATAATTTAATTATTTTATCTATACAACGAGGACGTTGTATAATTTAAGTGGAGGGATGGAGAATTAGAACGTACTTGTCTTTTTTTTACAAAATAACATGCTACGTGCTTAAAAGTGCTTAAAATATGCCAAATTTTAAAAAAACTTAGCATGACTTTTGCAAAAAATCACTAGTTACATTACCTAGCGCACTATAACCCTTGATACATATTATGAGAATTAAGCCTATCCCGTTTCCAATTGCTTACTAAAAATTCTACAAAATTATGAGTGTGCTGGTGATGTAGTGGACTTTAGAACTTGGCCTGGTATATCACTCGAGACCGCAATGATTAGTACTATGGATTTAGATGGAGGAACATGTTCAACTGATAAATTTCTAGGATTAAACCAAATAGCCTACATGTCACAAAATTAACTAACTACACTGGTTAGTTAAACCCTGTGTAACCCTTTGTTTACTCTCATTTTTAGAGTAAGATCCCCTAGAACAACCTGTTGAGCCATTCATTTCTTTTTCTACACCATATTATATGTTTCGTTACACCTTTGCACCTTAGCCTTCCATGTAGATTAAGCCTATTTTAATCAAAGTTGCTAGTTGCTTTCGTGTAAAGTTTTGTATTTCCTGTGTCAAAGTGAAATTTTTCTATCTCTGTAATGGTCGGGAAATTGCACAATGCAATGGGAAAAATATGTAGCTCGTAAGTTTCGCTACTTTCGCGATTATGAATCATGTCCGAAGAAGAAGTGTTACAAGGAAAAGATTATCCGGATGAATTATGATAGTGAAGACGGTGAAATAAAACCGAGATTTATGATGTATTGCAAAAAAAAAGAAAAAAAGGAAGAAAATAGTCGGTTCAAAAGAAGTTTATACCAGAGAGAATCACTTGGACAAGTATCGATATTCGTTGAAACTTTACAAAAATCAACGATGTAAAGTCTTGTAAAAATGCGATATCACCACTTATTATGTAAAAGTATGTAAAGAGCGAGATGTAAGGAAAGTTGACCGTTATGGGACACACAACTTAGGTGTTTGCATTTCTATGATCGAGAAACGTTTGTCTATAAGTTCGAGTCTTTATCATGGAACGGTCGAGGGAAAGTTACTAGCAACCGTACCTTATTTGTTGGCTTAATCTATTTGTTTCGTGAATTTTGTTTAACACCCATTTTACTTCCCTTTCCTAGCAACTAACCTTAATGTCTACTCGAACGAGGACTTGTACGAGCATGCATGTCTATTCTGTCGTTACAGCCATGTATGCATGTCTCAGCTTCCTTGTTGGATGACGACTTTCGGTGAAAGTTAGAAGCTCCATACCCTATATCGTTCTTCATCCTAACCGCTGGTTAAACACGAACAGGGATGTGATCGGATTGTATGTGTCTATTCCATCGTTACGGCCGTATATGTACAATGCAGCTGCCTTGTTGGTGTGGTACTTATGGTGAAAGACTGTTGAATGATCAACCCTAAGCCTTCTTAACCCAATTTATCTTTTGACTTGTTTCTTCTTAGCTTTAGCGGAGGAGATGTGTATCCTTACCAAGCCTATGATAGAAAACTAATCACGATCGAGCAATTGAGTGTACCAATTAAATGTTGCACCCTAGATTAGTTGAGTGATCTAAGTGTTTTCATTTCCATATTTCGTGAGGAGCTTGGTTATGTACAGGTGATTAGGACAAAACGATGCTTAAATGGAAAATCCTTAACTTTGGTTAGGACACATTTTCATTAACTTTTGTAAAGTCTACTTGAGGACAAGTAGGATTCAAGTGGGGGATATTTGATGACATCAAATAACGTCACTTTATTATATCATTTATCCAATCTGTTTTGCCCACTTTTATATAATTATTGCATAATTTGGTAATTAATTGCTTTAAAGTTAATAAATGCAGTAATTCAGGAGTGTTTTGTGAAGACATGCTAAAAGGCGCATAATTTAGAGCTAAAATGAAGATATTTGAAGACTGTTGATTTCTAACCAATACGCCATATCCAACTAAAGAGATATGGCGTATCAACGCTTGAACTTCACAAGAAAACGCATTTGACCAATTCCCAATATGGCGTATCCCTTCTGTTTACATACGTTGTATCCATGAAGATAATTATTCGAAGATACAGTAAATAAAGTAAATTGGGAATATATCACTGATTGATTGAGAACATAGCACGCACTCCAAGGAATCCAGCCCTATACGCCGTATCAACCTAGCCAGATACGACGTATCGAGTCTTTTTTAGACACTATAAATAGAAGACTCAAAAACGTGTTTTCGGTGTGCAATATCACATTCTTTATACCATACTCATTAAAGAAGAATTTTAGAAGAGAAGAATAGCCACCAAAGGTCAAGCATTGATCACGAATCCATAGAATACATCGTGTAATTTTTACTCTCTTAATCGTTCGATTTTCATTGTTTTATTACGCTTGTATAATTACAATGGTTGTGGGCTAATACCCTCGGGTATCATCCATCTTAATGAAAGTTCAATGTTTGGCTTGTTTTAAAATTGATTTCTTACTTTATCGTTGATTGTTTAATTATGTTTATCGCCTCATACTTGTTTATGTGTTTGAATATGCGACCTGTCATTCAACTGGGTCTAGTGATACCTTAAAAGTAATTTAGATACCAGGATAGCTCTCCATGTCGTGTTTTATATTATTGGACCAATAGGATCACAAATAACATTCTGTCTTTGTCTTTGAATTATGAGCTTAGTTGGACCGGTAGGTGACCCGTTTATGTTTCAGCAATCATGCTCTTAATTAACTGATAAAGATTTGAATAGTGGACTACCAGTATATAAAACACCGTCAAACAATAAGTGGGTAAAGTCCCGTTGGGCTAGGGTTTTAATAGGATCACCACTGCTTTGATTCCCTAAGATAGATTATAATTAAACTAAAGGATGTTTTATGCGAATGCGTTAATTGTGACAGGATTAATCGTGTCTAGGTCTTAGGATGATGTCCCGCCTAAGTCTTAAGAATGATATGCCACTTCGAGATAAGTAAATCATTGCACTAAAACAAACAAACCAACATTGAACCGGATTTAATATGGCTAATACAGTTTTCTATCATTTGGCTTGTACCGCTTTTCTATCTTCTAATTTTCTTCTTTTGTGTTTATTGTTTATTGAATTGATATTTGTCACTACCAAACTTGTGCCAATCTCTTAGGCTGAAAACCCCCGTCTTTAGAACAACGTATATAGCCTAGATTTAACCTGTAAATAGACTAGTTAGGCTAATGAAAATACTGATAGAATATAGGATTATTGTTTCACTCTTAGTGTTCGACACCTTACTTACCGCGAAACTCCATCTTGACCGGATACACTGGCCGTTAAAGTGTTGTTTTAGGTTTGTCGGCTAAATATAAATTTAAAACTTGATAATCAAACTTGTGCCAATCTCTTAGGCTGAAAACCCCTATCATTAGAACAACGTATATAGCCTAGGTTTAACTAGTAAATAGACTAGTTAGGCTAATGAAAATACTGATAGAATATAGGATTATTGTTTCACTCTTAGTGTTCGACACCTTACTTACTACAAAACTCCATCTTGACCGGATACACTGGCCATTAAAGTGTTGTTTTAGGTTTGTCGGCTAAATATAAATTTAAAACTTGATAATCAAATAATTGACCCTACACGACAGCACATCAATTGGATTATCAAGCACGATGCCATTATCGTCTATGGCGAGAAAGTTGTTCGTATAACGTACGGAAACAAGATGTTGATAGTCAAAAGTGACAAGGGTGTGTCTCGACTAAAGGTCATATCTTGTATTAAAGCCCGTAAGTATGTCAAGCGAGGTTGTCATTTGTTTTTGGCACACGTGACAGAGAAGAAATCGAAGGAGAAATGATTGGAAGACGTGTCTGTAATTCGTGACTTTCCTAAGGTGTTTCCTGAGGATTTGCCAAGACTACCACCGTCGAGGCAAGTAGAGTTTCAAATTGATCTAGTACCGGGGGCTACACCTGTTGCACGCGCACCGTATAGATTGGCACCATCTGAGATGAGAGAATTGTCAGTACAACTACAATAGCTGCTGGAGAAATGATTTATTCGTCCGAGTTCATCACCGTGGGGAGCATCGGTGTTGTTTGTGAAGAAGAAAGATGGATCTTTTAGAATGTGTATAGATTACCGCGAGTGAACAAGTTGACTGTCAAGAATCGTTATCCACTCCTGAGAATCGATAATTTATTTGACCAACTTCAAGGTTCGAGCATGTATTCCAAGATCGATCTGTGATCGGGATATCACCAGTTACGCATAAAGGAAGAGGACATTCCAATTACTGCATTTAGAACTCGGTATGGTCACTTTAAGTACCAAGCGATGCTGTTTGGATTGACTAATGCGCCTGCTGTGTTTATGGACTTGATGAACCGAGTATGCAAGCCATATCTTGATAAGTTCGTCATAGTGTTCATCGATGATATTTTGGTTTATTCCAAGGAAGGAGAAGAGCATGGAAAGCATTTGAATATTATTTTAGAGCTGCTTAAGAAAGAGAGATTGTACGCCAAGTTTTCAAAGTGTGATTTTTGGCTAGATTTGGTACAATTTCTTGGTCATGTGATTGATTGTAATGGTGTTCGTGTTGATCCTGCCAAGATCGAAGCCATTAAGAATTAGGCTGCACCAACGACGCCAACAGAGATGAGGCAATTTCTTGGATTGGTTGGTTACTATCGAAGGTTTATTGAAGGTTTTTCTTTGATTTCTAAGCCACTGATAAAGTTGACTCAGAAAGATAAGAAATACGAATAAGGAAAAGGTGAAGAGGAAGCTTTTCAGACATTGAAGCAAAAGTTGTGTAGTGCACCGATCTTAGCGTTGCCTGAAGGAATGGAAGATTTCGTGGTTTATTGCGATGCGTCACTTAAAGGTTATGGAGCCGTGTTGATGCAAAGAGAAAAGGTGATAGCGTATGCTTCTCGACAATTAAAAGTCAATGAAGAGAATTACACTACTCACGATTTAGAGTTAGGAGCCGTTGTTTTCGCTCTTAGATTATGGAGACATTATTTGTATGGGACGAAGTGTGTGGTTTTCACCGATCATAAGAGCCTACAATATATTTTGAATCAGAAAGAGTTAAACTTGAGACAACGAAGATGGATTGAGTTGTTGAGCGATTATGATTGTAAAATTCGGTATCATCCTAGAAAAGCGAATATTGTGGCTGGCGCCTTAAGTCGGAAAGAAAGGAATAAGCCATTGCTTGTTCGAGCTTTGATGATGACTATTCATAATGATCTACCTGAGTAGATTCGTAAAGCTCAAAAGGAAGCGATGAAAAAGAAGAATGTAAGGGCAGCGAATTTGGGGAGATTGATTAAGCAAGTATTCGAGTTTCGCCCCGATGGAACATGTTGTTTTGGAAATCATGTTTGGTTGCCGTGATTCAGCAGATTGATGGATTTGGTTATGCATGAATCGCATAAGTCCAAGTATTCTATCCATCCAGGATCAGACAAGATGTATCAAGATCTGAAGCTGTTGTACTAGTGGCCGAATATGAAAGCTAATATTACCACTTATGTAAGCAAATGTTTGACTTGTGCGAAGGTTAAAGTCGAGCATCAAAAACCGTCTGGATTGCTGCAACAACCTGAGATTCCTGTTTGGAAATGAGAAAGGATTACTATGGATTTTGTGAGTGGACTGCCAAGGACGCCGAGTGGGTATGATACGATTTGGGTTATTGTTGATTGACTGACCAAATCAGCTCATTTCCTACCAATGAAGAAAACAGATAGCATGGAGAAGCTCACGCAACTGTATTTGAAGGAAGTTGTGTGTAGGCATGGTGTTCTTGTTTTGATCATTTCGGATCGAGATAACCATTTTACGTCAAGATTCTAGAAATTGCTTCAGAAAGCATTAGGGACGAATTTGGATATGAGTACCGCTTACCACCCTCAAACAGATGGACAAAGCAAATGGACTATACAAACACTTGAAGATATGTTACATGCCTGTGTGATTGAATTTGGAAGTAGTTGGGATCTCCATTTGCCATTAGTCGAGTTCTCATACAACAATAGTTATCACGCAAGTATTAAGGTTGCACCATATGAGGCTTTGTACGGACGAAAATGTAGATCACCTGTATGCTGGGGTGAAGTTGGGGATAGCCAACTCAGCGATCCAGAATTGATTCGTGAAACGACAGAGAAGATTGTTCAAATTAAGAAACGCTTGTTGACTGCCCGTAGTCGCCAGAAAAGCTACGCGAATAGAAGATCTAAGCCTTTGGAATTTGAAGTCGGTGATATGATACTGCTCAAGGTATCACCATGGAAAGGCGTTGTGTGTTTTGGAAAGCGCGAAAAGTTAAGTCCACATTACATTAGGCCATTCAAGATTTTAGCTAGAGCTGGTCCTGTAGCTTATACATTGGAGTTACCTAAAGAGTTAAAAGGGATTCATAGTACTTTTCATGTTTTGAATCTTAAGAAATGTTTAGCGAAAGGCGATATTGTTGTTCTGATGGATGAGATTTAACTTGATGTTAAGTTGCATATGATTGAAGAGCCAGTGAAAGTTGTTGATAGAGAGGTCAAGCGACTTAAGCAAAGTCGGATACCTATCATTAAAGTTTGTTGGAATTCGCAAAGAGGTCCAGAATTTACATGGGAACGTGAGGATCAGATTAAGAAAAAGTACCCTCATCTCTTTACAAGTAAGGACGAAGCGAGGAAGAGTGGATAAGTCGAGCTGAGCACCGGGACGGCACTCCCTAAAGGAGGGGAGAATGTAACAACTCGAGTTTCAAGTCAACGTTTATCCTGAGCTATGATAAGTATTTTTGCTAGGTAATTAATTATAGTCGTTTATGCTATATAAGGTTTGGTGAAAATTTCCATTTATAGGGTAATTTCAAACCGTAGTTGAGTTTCCATTTGTTTTTAGCATCTAAAAAAGTCAGAGAAATTTATATTGTTGCTCCGAGAGTGTGATTATGTTATTTTTTTATTTTACAGCGTTTCCCTAAGTTTTTGTAAAAACCATGTTTAAAGGTCGTGTTTTACGTAATTTAACGTTTTATTAAACATTTTAAAGTAAATTTAGTGGGACGGATTTAAAATATTTATTAACGTGGTGTGACCCGAGTCTCTGGCCGATTTTAAGTAAAAGAAAAATGCCTTGTACTAGTTTTGAAGGACTAACAAGGAAAGAGGGGTTAAAGGTGTCAAATGGTTAAACTTTAATTCTATAAATACCACACTTATACACACATTTTATTTCTTTACAAAATTTCACTCTCTTCCTCCTCTCTTTTTTTGTTCGAATCGACCACCACCAACACCACCATATTCCGGTTAATTTTTTGACTTGAAATTAAATCTATTTACATATAATTGATCCTTGTATCAAGAGCTACAAAACCTACTAATAAAATCCTACATGCATTGAGTTTTAAAGAAGTTAGATTTTTGGTTGATTCTTGAAGTTTTCGAGTATAAAGGGGTGTTCAAAAGAGTTAGATTAGTGTTGTAGTGAAGTTGGTTGATTGAAAAATGTTGGTTTGTTTGTGTTGGGGTTTCGTCCAATTTCAAAGCAAAGGGGGAAACAAAAATTGATTTTTGTTATAGCATTGTGAGTATACTAGTTACATTTATGGTGTGGTTAATTTAATTATATTGCGTGTATTATGATTATTGCTATAAGATTCAAGTGCGGAAATTATTAAAAGCGTATTTGGTTATTGACCAAAGTTTAATGGTTTTGGTATGTTTAAATAGGATAGTTAAGCATGTTTTGATAGTCTGATTATGTCAAAATTGTCGTTTTGATGGATTTTGTGTTGACCAAGTTTGACCAGAAAGTTTGACTGACTCGTAGCGAGTTGAGAAATTTTTTAAAGTTATTTTTGATAATAAAAAGTGATAGTGTTCGCCTTTAGCTACGTTTCGCTAGGTGGATCGTCACGTAACTCTTAATAATGAACGTTTTACGGCCGAGTCAAGTTTGGTTATTTTTGGGGTAAAAAGTCAACTACGAAGTTTGACTTTTGAAAGTCAAACTTGCATATACTTTTGAATATTGGGTTATAATGATCAATGGATTCGTAATGTTAGTTAATTGATGGCGAAATATGAAGTTCGGATTATATTATCCTTACTTTCGGTAACTTTCTAATAATTAAAACTTTATGTAAAACGTTGTGATATTGTTAGTGCGTCAAAGTGAAATATTTTGGGCCGCACTTGGAGATTGTAGTATATGATTGTATATACGTAATAGTGATATAAATATATGTATGCAAGTATGCATTAAATGAGTTATTATACTTTTAGTCGCGTACCGCTATATATGTATTATATAGGTCACGGTTAAGACGTGAAGCTATTTGCGCTTGTTGATTTGATTGAATTACATCTTTTGATTTAGGTGAGTTCATAGCCTCGCATTTAAATCTTTTGATTGTTTTAAACCCGCGTGGGGGATACATGTTTGTTTTATAAAAATCAAACACATATGATTTTATGGTATGCTGGACCCGATTATGAGATTGTTTCCGCATAAGTAGCTATTGTCGAAGTCTCTTATTTCATGAACCGTTAATCGCCTTGTGAGGTGAACGCTAATGCATTAAATAGATCTATTGGGTTTGACAACCTTGTCCGTGGTATGAATCCTTATGAACACCCTGTCAAACGAACATTTTGTATTTAGAAGTAATAGGTATGTGACAATAATACCTTGTTTGGGGCACATTGATATATGAAATGACATATGCATTGTTAACGTTCGGTGTCATGAGCTTATTGTGTGAAAGAAAAGAGATTGTTATACATTGTATTCATTGTAATATTTTCCCAAGAACTAATTATGTGTTCAAAGATTATTATTTATTGATTATTTTAAACTCTATGAATTTCACTCAACATTGTTGTTGACGTTTTAAACATGTTTTATCACATGTAACCAAGGATGAAGGCAATGATGACGTGGAGGTGTCGTGCGTGTGATGGATTTGGTGACAGACTACTTGTGTGTTCCTTGTCTTTGAAAAACAATGTCTTAAGTTGTTCTAAAACAATGTCTTTATTTTGAAACAATAGTTTTTCAAATGATGTAATGGTTGTGGTTGCGATTATGTGGGGACCTGAACGCGTTTTACTCTGATTAATAATGGAACACATGTTTGTTAAACGTCTCCTTTGGGTAGTGAATGGTGTTATTTAGTAACACCTAATTGCTAATTCTGCTACGCAATCCAAAGTCGTTTGGTTGGGGGTGTTACATGTACAGATTTAAAACGGTGTTTTTGAGGGTTTTCGGGTCCGATTCGGCCAAAGTATAAAACTCCAAACTTATTCGGAATGATGTTTTACTATATATATCATGTTTTCGGAACCTAGAAGTGTATAGATATTTAACAAGAAATTATAAAAGCTAGATAACTTTATATTAAATTTTCTACACTATTTTCTGACATGATTAGTGTTGGTTCGTTTCAATAAAAACCTTACAAAATAATGTAGCATTACCTATATAATATTTGTACATGTTTTTAAATTTATAAATATTATTTTACAAAATGATTAAACTGTTTATATAATATCATTATATAAATAATAAAAATATTGAATCAAGTGTTATTAACAAATTATCAATTATTGGACAAAGATATTATTTTACAAATGCTTATACTTGGACATTAAATATCAAGCGTGACCTAAACATTGTTTTAACTTTTATAAATTAAAGAAAACTATTAGGTGGTGATATAACTTTATAATATACATTGTTGTATTTATTTTTAATACACTATTCTTATACGACCTATAATTAATTAAGTTGCATTTCGGCTATTTGTGACGTCATTCTTTGTTGATTTTTGCTACATTCGATACCTTCATTTGAGGTGAGTTTACAGCCTCACGTTTTACTCGTTTTACATATACTTTAGAACTTTTAAGGTGAGAATACATGCACATTTACAAAATTGTTTACATACTTGATTTCATAACTTGTTTACATACTCGTTTACAAAAAATTTTACAAACTAATTTACATGATCGATTACAAACTCGTTTGCATACTCATTTACATATCTCACGGTGGATACATCACTTGTTTTCACTTATGGACGCAACAACTTTGCTTTCATTCAAATGATTACGGATTAGCTTAAATGGCATGAACTGTTAATTAGGATTGGTAAGCGTGAATGTTATAAAATAGATCTATTTGGGCGTGACAACCCCGTTCGGGTGAGTACCTCTTACTAGTTCGACATATTTGGACTAACGAACGTATACCATGTCGGAGCATTGAACGACATTTACTTAAACACTTACAGTGCCTGAAAAGATTGGCATACATTACAAGTCTGAGCCTCGGTGCCATGAACTTAGTGTAATCGTAATCACATTTTCGTGACTATTGTACGTGTTACAATGGTCCAACACATTTTATGAATCTTTAAACCAACATTTATACTTACATTTTTGTGACTATTATATGGATTGAAATGGTCATACACACTTTACAAATCTTTGATTTCCAACATGCGTACTTACATTTTTGTGACTATTATAAGGGTTGAAATGGTCATACATACTTTACAAATCTTTGATCCAACATTTATATTTACATAAACCTATGAACTTACCAACTTTATGTTGACACTTTTAAGCATGTATTTCTTAGGTGAATAGGATGCTTGACATAACTGATGTGTATTGTTGGAAACAAGAAAAGCATCGGTCACTTCCAAGTTGTAATAGTCTTAGCCCGTAGTATGTTATATGATTAGTCTAGTAAGCTAGTCTGGCCCAAGGCCCATGGAAAGCCTGTTAAGGCCCATGGCCGGCCAAGTATGTAGTTTATATACCCTCTCCATACCTTGGAGAGGGTGGTTGGTTGTTTTGTTTTTTTACATTTCAGACATATATTCAATATTACTTTCTCTCTCTAGAATCCTTCCAACCCACTCATCTCTCTAATTCTTGCATAATATCATTAAAGATTACTAGTATTCTACAATTGGTATCAAGAGCCATGGAGTGATGTGTTTAGTTTTTGTGTTTTGTTTCTTATTCGTTTTTTTTAAACCGTACTCTTTCTTCTTATTTTTTTTGTTTTCAAAGCTCTTTTGTACATTAAAAGATCATTTACCTTGGTAAATCTGA
>BQNB010045602.1:0-41030 GCA_026074375.1 Tanacetum coccineum
GATTATGATTGTTGTATCCATGAAGTAATACCCCAGATTAGCTTCCGCTGCTATATTGTAAAAATGGGGGTGTTACAAGATTGCATACATTTTAGTATATTTCATGATTAGTAATATGCGTGTTATTCATTTAGGTAGCGGATAGAGTTTTGCATTGTTTTTCGCGTACACCATTTACATTGCTCGCTTTATATTCGTTGCTACTTCATTATATCATTAAGGTGAGTTTATAGTCTCCACTTTTATACTTTTCACTCATTTATCAAATATCGGGGAGGAGATCATGTTTGTTTTACAAACTGGATGCAAATACATTTTAAATTCAAATATTACGAGTTTGCCTGAGTAGCTATAACCCACTATGCACTTCATCATGAACTGTTAATTGCATATATATAATTGTTAATTGCATTATGTGAGCGCGAATGTTATGAATAGATCTATTTGGGATTAACATCCCCGTTCGGGCAAGTAGCACTTGCTAGTTTACCGGTTGGCCAGAAACAACGAATGTATACCATTTGAAATCATAGATGTTACGGGTTGAACATCTACATTGGGCACCATCATTCATACGTATTTGATATACATACATTGTTTAGCTTCATTGTCATGAGCTTAGTGCATAACGTAATACATTTTTGTGATATTGTATTCGTTACTTTATTACAGGGAAATCTTGCTATCCGCTTCATTTAATTTATAAACCTATAAATTCACCAACATTATTGTTGACAGTTTAAACATGTTTCTCAGGTCAATAAGGTGCAAGTCATGGGTACATTAAATGGTCGTCTTTTAAAGTCATATCACTACAAAGATTTCGACACTTAGAGGTCGTTCTCTCATGACTTGTGCAATGATATTATGAAGTAATGCCCCCGGAACATCATATTCCGCTGTGGCCCATTTTGGGGGTGTTACACTTGATAAAAAACCTTGTTAAGTTGTTTTTTAACTAACTTTACCAACAAGATTCACAAGTCATGCGTTATAAACTTCGCTTCTTGAAATCTTGATCTACTAGCATTTAGAAAACCCCTAAAGATTTAATATTTTCACCTCAAATCTACATAACTTGTACTCAAGCAATCACTTTTCTTAAATTCTCAAGAAACAACTAAACCTTGTTTGTCTTTGAAGTTATCATCAAAACTTGATCTTCAGAATACCCACCCTCGAGAGCTTTCTTAGAATCTCACTAAAAGATATTTAAAAAACTAATAATAATGTTCATTTAACTCGTACTTTTATTCCGGTAATTACAAAAAATCAATTTAAAAGGGAACATTTCAATAAAATGTATTTAAGTTATGTAGTTATTTTGTGTTTCTCATAAATTTTAATGATCGGATTGATAGTGAAGTGGTGTATTGAAACAAAATACGAGAAAATTAAATTCAATTGAAATTTGGTTAACTTGAATGGAAAGGAAATTAATGGATATAGATTCATCGATTGTGTGTGTTTATACAAGTAGGCGAATACCCGTGCACGCACAGAAAATGGCCGATAATTAAGGATATGCAGAATTGTGGTACGTTTTTCGTGTAACGTTCAAAATAGAACGTGAATATATTAAAATGTAATTGCAAACAGTTATAAATGCGATAATTCAACTCAAGAATGTATTCTTAACATGTATAAAAGAGCATACAAAAACATTTAGTAAAACTAAATGATGCGTATTTTGTTTTAAAATATATTATTACCAAGTTTTAAATTTATAAAACTCGATCTACCTGACAACGCACTAACGGGCAGAGAACCCGATCGTGCGTAGTACAGAATGGTAAATCCATGGTCGTCCCAAGAGCTAAGTTGTAATTAGTTTTAATTTGAAATATCACATTTTGAAAATGGTTTTTGAGTTGATTTGAAATAAATAACAATAAAATAAATAACTGGAAATTAAAAGAGTTGGAGATATCAAGAGATAAAATATGCTAACCTAGTTACTTCATTACTATTGTTATGAGAATGCATTCCTGTGCAATGTTAAACTATGGTTTCATTAGTGGTTTCTAAGGTCGATAGACTTGAATATGCATATATAGTCTATCTTATACTCTCTGCGATTCCGAATCAGTCCCAAATCATCTCGAAGGTAGGTTATCCAGGTTGCAGTGATTAATCCAACTATTCCAAAAACATATCTAATAATCTATAAAGATTATTAACCTCTTTGAAAGAATTTATGTGCCTTTTAAATATATTAAGTGATAAGTGCGGTGACCGGTTAGTTCCTACACCAGGTAAGGAGTTAGTGATCCTCCCTAGTACCTATTGGATCCCATATTAACTAGATAATCTAATAATGGGCAAAAAGCCTTTAAGGTCCAAACCACCCTGTACTAACCAAAACCACAGGGTTACAAACGATAGTCAAGAATCTAATGAAATCAAAATCTAGCAGGAAACAATATAACAAAAGTAAACGTCATAACTAAGGCCACATTTAAAGTGCTTAGCCGCTCATGGTAACCGGACCGACGGGCAAAAAAATAGAAGAAAATCGTAGATTGAAAACTCATATTCTTACAGAATTCGTATTTGGAACGATTAAATACAAAAAAGTAAGTAAAGGTGATCTCCCTTGGACTCACAGGTGGAAATTCTTCGAAAGGTTGAAGCCTTTGTACTCTTCCTCAATTGATTGGGAGGAAGTGATGTCGGAATAGCTTTAATGAGGCCTCTATTTATAGGTATTGAACCTGTTACGGCGTAACTTATAAATGTCTTACGTCGTAACCATCATACACGACATTACATAATTAAATAATTTGTTACGGCGTAACCAGATATGGTTCACGCCGTAACCTAAAAATGTCCATAATTTACGTGTTCTTCATTTCATGTATGGGATCTTCCAATTGTCTTAACTTACGTAACTGGATATGTAGTTACGCCATAACTCTAACATTTTCAAGATTTCCTTCAAATTATATGGTTTACGCGTATCTAGAATGGTGTTACAAACCGTAACGGTTGTCCTTGATCTTCTACTTGCTAATTTTATGTTACGGTTTAACCATTTTTGGTGTTTACGCCGTAACATTTTATTAGAATGTTACATTTAAGTCCTTTTTTCCTTTTTTCTTGTCACTTTCCTACATTTCACCTGAAAACTATAAAATGATAGAAAATATCTTGTTTTTGAGTGTTAGTGAAACACATGCAGGTAATATAGAGGGTATTTTGCCACCAAAAAATATTAAATATTTGATGTTATCACTAAACCTTGGTCAATAATTACTTAGACAATTTGATGTTGATAAATTATTTGTTAAAGAAGTAATCAAAATGTTCGGACATGAGACGAATAAGTATATCATTTGGTTTTCGAGTGGATTTGATGTAGTATTTTTAATGATTAAACTTAATTAATGATTAATACATTGATTAAACAGTATGGATGTGATTTGTATGGATAATGATGATCAATTATATATAGTAATGATTTAGTGTAATAACTTTTTAAACGAGTTAGATATATTAGAAAGATTGTGATTTTATTTGTAAGTTGTGATTTCGTAATTAATAAGATTGATTTACGTTTTAATTTAGAAACCGATTTGCTATTAAGGATGACACTCAAGCAACATGATATCGTATATTGTTTGTATAGGCGAATACATGTGCACGCACAAAAAATATCTAGCGGCCGATAATAGATATGTGATATTGTTGTAAGCTCATCGTCAACTAATAAGGCATATTTGAAGATATTGATGATCTTTTAACCACCTCATGTGTCCCAAGTCAATTTCATTAAGTTTGGCTAGGGGAACCAATTTGAGAAAGCCCTTGATTTCTCATAAACTACTACAACCTTCATATCCAAACTCTTGCAACGTGAATTGTTGTGATTCAAAGCTTACAATCTCCAGTGACTTATAGTAATATACATATAATTTTACAAGTATACTTGAAAGACATAGAAGCCATCTAAGTTTTGACCATAAACTCAAGCCATATTTGTTGTGATGAACTTAATACATTGTTTGTTTGCCTGCAACAAAATGTACATTATTAAGTTTATATCTAAAGTGATTTGACCTAAAAAAATAGCTTTCAAGTTCAACAACACATGCATATTTTGTTTTTGAAAACGATTAACAACTATGTAGGAAGAAACAAGAATTACATGTATATTAGATATTGTTATAAAAGCATGGGAGAAAGTTAGTAAATTTCATTTTCATAGTTCAAGTTAGAGATCAACGCCAAGTTCATAAAAGTGCAAAATAGCCAATCATTAAAGGTAGGAATCTGTTATGGCTTGAGACGTCTTCATATTTGGATCGTTGCTCAAAAAATTTAATGTAAGAGACATCTAAGGAAAATAGAGTATCATCATATCATCCAATAATATCCATATGCCAATTTGTAGATAAAATTAACATATAGAATTCTATAATATTTAGCTTTACTCAAATACCGTACAAGTGAAATATACTAAAAGACTAACATGTGGTTGTGATGATTGCATGTTCTGAACAGATATGTACTGAGAAACCACAAGGAGCACGTGCAACACAAGATATGCAAATGTATCTGACCATCCAAGGGGAGGTTGACCATCCTGAAAAAGGATGATAAAGATATTAAGGTAAAAAATATCAAAAAGGATTTAAACAAATAGTGATGCACTAATGCTTACTACGAAAGGAAAGAGCTAAGATATACCACTGCCACTTTGTCGAGCAACAACTGTTGTAGGACCCGCAAGGGATGGTATCCAGAAGAATCCTTCAGCCAGAAGTCCCTACATATATCATTAAGAAAATCATTTATGCGTTTAAGAATATACATAAAACAAGGATAACCTTTATAAAGTTACCTCATCTCCAACATTTAAGAGGGCTCTATAAAGACCAATCCAGACAGGTATTGTGGCTAGGGTCAGCAAGCATCTTGTGAAAAGCATCCAATAATCACAATCTTGAATGTTTTGCTAAAATGCCTAATTGTGCAATTTCAATATATGACTATAAGTGGATAATAAAGTAATTGGTACATAACGTTAAGTACCTGCCAAAGGATTTATTCCCGCTAGTTTGTATAGTCTAGCAGTTTCAAGCTGAAGTCGCTCCTGTAAATCCATGAAATTGTAATAAGAAATATGAGAATGTCAAATCAATTTATTCCATGGGTTCCTAAAAGCAAATATTATGCTGATATGAAGAAATTTAGTTGGAGGTAAACCTGCTCATTTTAGAATTCAATATATAATGTGGAAACAATTGCTAATTTTTTGTAGAATTTGTAAAAAAGTTATCTAAACAATAATTTCTTTGTGTAAGTAAAGAATTAGCCTTAAAGTCTATGTCTCTAGCAGTCGTCGACGTTACTTATAAAAGTCATATTTTGCATGATTATCGGTCACCGGAATAAGAAATACAAAAGAACAAGACAAATTGTCACCTGATCACCTGCATACCGTTCCTGGATAGCCTTTATTTGAGGTTGCAAAGATCGCATTGCCATAGCAGATTCCACCTACATAGTAAGTTAGGATATTAATGATGCCATAGGGTTTTTATTCAACCACTTTTAGACATTAGAAAGCAAATTTCTGAGAAACAAACCTGCTTCTTTGACAGAGGAAACGTTGCAAAAAGCCTTACAAGAACGTGAGAAGTAAAATCGCAAAGCCATATGATATATGGAACATGGAGGTAAGAGTCATCTTCAAAAACCGAAATATAAATATAAAGATAAAATATTATACAAGTAAACCATGACGAAAGCTTTCTCCTAATTCCTAAATTAGGAATACCATGCTGCAAGTTAATGAAATATTTCCATGTTGCTTCTTGCAAGTTACAAGTAGTTACTCACTTACTTTATTTCCAAAAACTAAGCTATAAATTTTCATCATAAATAAACTGAGTAAAAGAAACTTGTATCTCACCCAGCAGCAAGTTTGTAAGAAAATCTGATAAGTTTGTTCATTTAACTAAGACCACTTTTATTGCAGCTACCCGGAAACTATTATCGAACAATAATCAGTCAACCCTAAACAAGCAAATCATCATAATCATTTTCTCTATCTAAAACTATGTTACATATACCATAAAGTAACATTTTTTTAACTTACAATAACACATAATATATAAACATGGCTATCGATGCCGCGTGACAAGTCAAAGTTGATCACATGAGCAACACGTGGGATATCAAGTCCTCTTGAAGCAACATCAGTAGCAACCAAAATTGGTGTCATGTCATGCTTGAATTGTTGCAACGCTCTTTCTCTTACCTGTTGGTAATTCAACATACAAATACAACCCAGATCCACAAACAAGATTTAAAACATGGGTTTTCAAATTAAAACATCAAAGCTAAATACTCAAAAAATTACAAACAAAGTTTTAAAAAACAATAATTTGAGCTTAATCTTAACAAAGACAATCTAAATCCAAAATCCAAACAGAACCCATATAAAAATCCCCGGCAACGGCGCCAAAAACTTTGATGTGTTTCAAAAGCTTTAAATTTATAATGACTGAAAATACCAATTTTATTATAGGGAAACACACGGGTAAAAGTATAACCCACGTATGTAGTATAATCTTTTTAGGTAAGACCAGGTCGTTCCACAGAGATTTAAGTAGTGTTTAGATAATCAGAAAGAAAATAGACTTTAACTTGAAAATAACTTTTTGTTTTACCAATTATAATAAAGATGACAACTCAGATAGTTGAAAATAATTCATAAGTGTTGGAAATGATCTTGAAAATAGAACCTTTAACTTACAAAAAGGATTTCTCGTCAGAAAACGTTTTCACAAATTGACTTGATTAACTCAAGACTTATATTTAGTAGACTAGACCAGATGTGTCACTCAAATAGTTTAGTTACTTATTATATCAAAGCTTATTTTATTTACCAAATTATGAAAGTGGATTTCTCAACACAGACGATAAAGATCATAGACAAATCTTTAAAACCACATAGATCATAACGGGTCTTTCGACCTATACCGATATGATTATATAATCTAAGTTGATAAGCAAAAACCAATAAGATATGATATAACACGATTGCAACATAAGCTTGAGATTAAAGAGATCACGATCATACCAAACACTTATTTATTATCATAACATCACCGAGTAGTCATGAGAGATTTAGCCTCTCATGGCTAAGTGGTTCATAACATCGCTTGATTCAACAATAAACTTCATTATGTTACTAAACTAGTATAATGATCTTCTTCGTTCTTGGTTGTTTGATCTTGAATCTTCAAAAGGGTAAGGTGTTTATGTTTGGTGGATGTGGGAAGTGGTGTATGAGATTGGTTTATGAAGGAATGAAGAAGGATGAATGAGAGAATGATTTTTGGATGAATGATTTGTGTGGAAATTCGTCCCCTATTTATAGGCTAGGTGAGGGGTGAAAGTGCAGCGCATAAAATAGTAAGTGCGGCGTACTTGGTGATTAAATGCGAGGGTAATAAATGTTTAGTGGAGAAGTGCAGCGTACAAGATAATTTATGCGGCGCACTTTGGGTGTTAATGCAGTGGCATTAATGTCTTCATTAATTCTTCATAGTCAGATGGAAAGTGCGGTGCACAAAATAGTAAGTGTGGCGTACTTGTGGAGTTAATGCTGAATTTTGACTAAGTCTTTAATTCTTTGACTTGAGGAGAAGTGCGAGAAAAAATGTATAATTTCGGCGTTCATTTACCCTTCCACACTTAGCTGTTAATCGAACAATGGCCCAAATGTTACAAGCCCCCATCGAGGGGTAGAAGATGCTATAGTTGTTTCCAACCTATCAATGCTAATAATTTTTCGAGCTAAGCATCCTTAATCAATCTGGTGCAAAGCAATAAGTTTTACGGGTAGACAAGACCCTCACAATCACCTTCGATTTTTAACAAGGTCACGTATCATCGTTTAGACATCCAGAGTTCCGAACACATTCGGTTAAGCTATTTGCTTTTCCCTTTTTTCTCTAGACGTGAAGCCCGAATTTGGTTAGACAAGGAACCTCCTAGAATCAATTCTCACTGGAACGAGACCCTGTTCAAAATTCATAAACCAATACTTTTTCCACCTCAAAAACCACTTACTAACGGAAATGGATCAAAACCTTTACCAAAAACCAAACGAAGCCTTTAATGAAGCATGGGAACGTTTTAAAGGACTCCTTCGTCAATGTCCCTCACCCATGTGTCATTCGGAACAGTCACGCAACTCCGAATACTTTTTACAACTCTTTGAATTCAAAACGATCAAGATGCTTAATCTGCAGCAGTGCAATTCTAGACAAAAGATGGGGCCATCAAGAAGGTTTAGCGATTAATTAAAGCAAGTCAAAAGTTCGTATTCTTAGAAGTCGTCTAATGATCCAAGAGTTAGTACGGATGCTCCTCCTTTCTAATTCTACATCTATCTAAAATTCTTTCGAAATGCAACAATAGCCGCTTCTCTCGTAGGATAAAAGACTATCCAAGATGAACAAAATGTTGAATGAAATGAAAGCTTTTAGTTTGTTACTACACTGCACTCCTCAAAGGCAGTTGAGGAAAGGTACCACTTGTGTAACAATCCATAGTTTTAAATGTGTGCACAATAATAGAGAGGTTTATGAGACCCCCCCTGTTTATCCTGAAAAAGTTTCCAACAATTTTCAACAAATCCGCATCGTTGGTAATCTTTTTTTGTTCAAAATGGAAATTCCGGGTACCGTGCTCCTAACTTGGCAAACCAAATGAGACCACCAGGCTTTAATCAACCTAACCCACAAGCTTCTAGAACTAAACCAAGGATAGAATGCAAATCAATGTTATAATGGGAATAGTAAATGTGAACCAAACTCAGTCAAGTTAACCCATGAGCTAACTCGGTCTTATCTTAACAAGCTCAAGCTTCATCAGTCCCGAGTACAAACAAGCTCGGTTACTTACTCAAGTTTGAGCATATACAACAGCGAATGATGCTACTTTGACTAATTTGCAAAAGAATTTGAATGAGTTCAAAAAGGAACAACAAGATTTTCAAAATGAACAAAGAAATTTTCAAAATATGATGCTTAACATGTTTCAAAAGCAAATGGGGAATAACAATACATCAAGTTCAGGAACTTTGCCCATAAATACCCATCACAACCCAAGGTGTGAAGCTAGAGCCATTACACCGAAGCGACTTTTCTTACACACTGGTGCCACCAATTCCACCACCTCTCTATGATGAGAATGAACCTTTGACTGAGAAGGAAACCGAGTGACCAGGATAAGGGCACCGAGCAACTAAAGATCACCAACCACCGGTTATCCAAAATCCGCAATATCCGGTAAAACCGGTGTACATCAATATTCTCCTACCTTCTTCAGCTCAGTTGATAAATCCTCCACAATCAAAGAACTTCAAAAGAGACCAAACCTCCATATACCTTCTAGGGTAAGCGTGAAAAAGAAAGTGAAAAATGCAAAGTGCAAATACAAAAGATTTTGGGAAATGTTCAAAAAGATTCATGTAGACATTACTTGTGGCAATGCTTGATATTAATGCCTAAGATCAAAGATTTGAAAGCTTGATGACAAACAAAGAAAAAGTTGATTGAGAATAGCAAAGACAAGCCAAAGAAATGCTAATTGCTCTGCGGTTAATTCCACAAAAAGCACCCGAAAAGCTTGGTGACCCAGGATGATTTTCTCATGTCCTTGTGAGTTTGGGGTTTTGATAATTACTTGCTCTAGCAGAACTAGTGCGAGTAATCAATCCTCATGCCCTCATGTCTAATTGGAAGAAACTTGGACTTCCTGGACCTTACAAGTAATAATAATGTTCATAGAATTACTGACCGAAACAATTTCTAACCCTTGGATAGCCGCAAAAGTGTTTCGTAAAAGTGTCGGAAAATTCTACGTTCCTCTGGCACATTCAATTCTTTTGACAAAGAAATAAGCAAGATTGTATTGTTCTTCGGCAACAACACAATACAACATGTGAGCAAGACAAGCAGGGAGACGGTCCCGATATCCTCCTAGTCCGAACACATTCTCTCGAATGAGTTCTTCCCATTGCTTCATGTCGGGGCTTAGTTCTTTGGTGAGAATTTGATTTAGATTGAGAGTGACTATTTGACTTTTAATGGTACGGTCTACCACGACACCTTCTAATTCAAGAAGTCAACGAATGTCATTAGGAGTATGAAGATCTGTGCAATATGGTTCCTCGGTTTCTTAAGAATATTCAAGAGATGCAAGGTCCCACTCATTTGTAAAAATGGCTTGACCATTGTATGGAATTTTGAGGATTTGACCAAATTAAGCGAGAGTAAGAGTTATGAATTCGTGTTTAATCATAAAAGAGATGACAAGATAGCCATATTCATCGGTTTGTACCGTGACTTAACTATAGAAGTCTATAATAAATCTCAAAACAATCGGTTCAATGATTTGAAAGAGATAATTGAAGCGAATGTTAGTAAAGAGACGCTCGATATTGTTGTATTTGTAGTAGGCTTGATCAACAACATGACCTTCGTGAATGTTGCGGTTTTCAATAGGTTTGTATAATTGGGCAATAGTAGGGGAGATGCTAGGAATTTTTGATACTTTTGGGATGTAAGATTTAGTTAGAGATATATTGGTGGTAGTAGCTTTCGGCATTTTTATCACCTAAACAAGTCAACAACAATGTCAAAAAAATGCAAAAATAAAAAGAGTATGTAAGAAAAATACTATATGTGGAACCAAAATTACTTCGACTCTAAAAAATAAAAACCTAAGAAGTAATATTTATGTTCCTTAGTTTATTTTTAACTCAACTTTAAGTATTGACAAATGTATATGATGTGTCGTTGTGTGGTGTATATTTTATTGTTTTAAGTTTTAAATTTATATTTTGCCGACTCAACCAAAAATAACACTTTAACGGGCAGTGTACCCGATCGGTAGTAGTTTCGTGGTAAGTAGGGTGTCGATCACTGAGAGCGAGGTTAAATCTATCAATTTAATTAATATCTTGGTTATCTAATCTATGTTAATTCTATTTTAATCCTATGTTAAACCTATGTCAGTCTAAATCCTAATTCTAATGGGAAAAATGGGGTTTTCAGCCTGAGAGACTGGCACGGTTTGGTTGGTGACTACAATCAATTCAAGACACTGTTACCCACGCAAGCTAATAGACAAAAGATAAAAGAGCGGTCAAACCTTATATAAGAAAACTGTATTAACCATTATTAATCCGATTAGAACGTTGGTTTGTTTATTAAGTGCAATGATTTCTTCTCTCGAGGTGGCATATCATTCTTAAGACTTAGGCGTTACATCATCCTAAGACCTAGACACATTAATTCTGTCACAATTAAAGCATCCGCATAAAGCATCCTTATTTGCTGATTATAATCTATCTTAGGGATTAAAGCAATGGTGATCTTGTTAAACCCTAGCTCATAGAGACTTTACCCACTTACCGCTTAATGGCAATCTATACACTAGTAGTCCACTTGTCCAACTATCCAATGGAATCAGAACGTTATTTGTTGAATTATCTAGGTCACCTGCTAGTCAACACGATCAATAAACCATCGGCAATATCCAATTAACTAGTTAAGCCCGAAGCGTATCCTAGACACAGACTTAGAAGGACAATACTTGTGTAACTATTATTCTAGATGTATAAATTACTATATGGAGAGCTATCCCGGACTCTAGATCCGCTTGGTCCACTTTGCTAGATCCAGTTGAATGATAGGTCGCATACAAAAGCGCGTAAACAAGTATAAATTGATAAACATAAACAAGCACTCAACGATAAATCAAGAAATCGATATAAACAAATACCAAACATTCAGATCTTTATAATAATGGCTAATACCCGAAGGTATTAGCCTTCAAACGTCATAATAAATACAAGAGTAATAATTTAGCCAAGGTAAACTAATCGAGTTAACAAATGATACTAAAAACTGAACGATTACTAAAGTATATAGAATTACACGATGTCTCCTATGGAATTGAATATGTTGCTCGACCTTTTCTGCTCTTTTTATCCTTTGAAAATCAACTTTCGTGGTTTAGGTATCGAGAATATGATTTAGCACACTTAAAACTCATTTTTAAGTTTTCTATTTGTAAGGTCTGGAAGTCGCTTGAATACGGCGTATCCATGTATTGGATACTGTGTATTGGGGATTTCTTAGAGTAGGGACCACGTTTGATATCTTCTAGAATATTATATTATTTCCATATCTTGAATACGGTGTATTGGGTCTCTCTGGATACGACGTATTGGTCTTTAATCTCCTGTGGTCTTTGGTGAGTGCAGGCACGGATACGCCGTATCTTCTTGATGGATACGACGTATTGGTCTTCAGAATAGTAATCTTCAAAATATCTTCATTTAAGCTCCAGAATGCCCGCCTTTTGCTATCTTTCACCAATTACTCCATAATTACTGCAATTCTCAATATAAACGATTAAGTAACAATTCTTTGCAATAACTATACAAAATAGGTTAATATCATGGGATAAAAGATGCTATAAAATAGACGTTATTTAATGTCATCAGTTGCCTCCCGAGAAGCGCTTAATTTTTTAAGAGAGTCGTTAGCTAAACTCAAACTTGGTGAGTTATTCTTTGGGAAATAAGGGAGTGACTTCTTCCCTTAGGTCATTATAATTGTTGGGCTTCAGAAGTCTCTACAACTTTGTGTTGCTAGTTCAACTTGGTACTGCTAGTGAAGACTTAGTGCTGCTGATAAAGATTGAAGAAAATAGACTAAGTCATTAGTACTGCTGGTTATAAATAGTTAGTACTGCTAGTACATCTGTTAGTACTGGTAGTATAGTTAGTACTGTTAGTAGTAAGTTAGTACTGCTAGCATATAATAGTTAGTACTGTTAGGAGATATGCATGAGTTATAATAGGAATAGATATGCATTATCTCTTCACACGTTTTGTAAGCCCATTAGGGTTTCCTTGGTGTATAAAAGGAACCCTATGGCATTAGTTAGATATACAAGTTTCATAAATATTAATAGTTAGCAATCTGTAACCTAGCAATCTGTAACCTAGCAGATTAATAGTAATCAAAGTTCTGTTTTATTCATTGTTCTTCTTAGCAGTATAAGTTAGTTTCCGCATAACTTATATTGTTCATAGTCATTGTTTCTCTTGTAGTTAGTTTGGATCTATCCAGATTAGCTGCCACCCTTAACAGGCTAGAAAGATCTATTCAGATTGGGATCTACAAGTGGTATTTAAAGATGTTGAAGATTCTTCAAGACCTGCAAGATCAGTCTTAACCCTGAAGCCACTTCCAACAATTGATCCTAAAGACAAAGGCAAAAGCGTTTTAGAAGAACCTAAGCCTACAAAGAAGATGACTAGAAGTGATTTTGATGATGCTCAGTGATATTTGCTAAATTGTATATGTAAATTACCTGGGATTTTGCCAAGTAAAAGCCAAAATAATGCCAAAAGAATAGAAAAATGTGTGCTTTTGTGTCTAATTGTGCAGGAAAGGATTACAAGGACAAAAAGAAGCAAAAACAGTCAAAATCCGACAAGGAACGAAAGAGACAAGAACAAGAGTGAAGAATCAGCCAAAGATCAAAGCCGGATCAGCCCGACACAGCAAGAAAGAAAGACAAAGACCCAAAATGAAGTCAAAGGACCAATTATGACAAGTATTCAAAGATTCAAAGGCCATTTGGAGTTTTGAAGTTTAAGGGCCAAAGTTGCAAATAGTGGAAAGTTGCTTTATAAAAGAAGAAAAAGAAGAAGAAAACCACAAGGACTGATTCTGCCATTTTAAAACTATTTTTATAACTAGAAAAGGGGCAAGCAATCGCAGGGGCTAAAGTGGCAACTTTCCAAACATTCAAAACAGAAAAGGACGCGGTTTGTAACAACCTAACCGCCTAACCAATTTTCCCGCTTTTTTACACACAAACCCACTTCGCAAATTACCACCCCCTTTTTTACTAGTAATAACAGTGTAAATTTTATCAAAGCATTATCTATTGATTTTCCTCTTCTGGAATCAGGAATTATTCATATTGTTGAACACGGAAGATCTATTTTTGTTAGCTTTGACTTGATTATTACCATTGATGAGTGATTAACAAAGTATCTCAAATCATTGCGTTTGACACATAAAAATTCTTTCGTAGTCTTTACGTAGCAAACAATTATAAATTACCATTTTAGCTTCATATTTTTTGACAAATTCTTTTTAAGATCATCATTTGTTTATGAAAATGTACAATTTCATCCCTCTTAGTTTCAGATTATTTTGAATAGGAGCAAAATCACCATCGGTAAAACCATGGAACAACGTTCTAGATCTTTTACATTCACTAAGTTTCGAATCTATATTTCTAATAAATAAATCCATCATTCAAATGTGGTGGTCTTTGCATAGATTACCCTTCTAAACATTTTTCGAATTTTATAGATCGATTCAAGTTTTAAAATACAATTTATTTTAAAAATCTTGTTTAGCGTGGCTCTGATACCAATTATGGAAAACTAGAAAGGGAGGTGAATAGTTTGCCCGCTTTTAAATTTAAAGGTAATAAAGTGTTCGTAAACTTTTAGAATTCGACTTTATGTATGTTTCAAACACTTAGTACCATATGATCAATATACTTATCTAAACAAACAATATAATGATATGATAAAGTAATTAAGCACAAGAGATAAGAGTAAGAACATCAAAACTACAACGCTAGGATTTATATACTATGTAAACAATCAATAAATTTCTGCTTGGGAAGATCAACCAAAAGTCATAACAAGGCTCGACCGGTATGCTTATTTTCGTTCTTCTTGCCCAAAAGCGTCAGCCACTACGTTTGCTTTCCCGTGATAACGAATTTCACAATCGTAATCACTAAGCAATTCCAACCAACGACGTTGTCTCATGTTTAATTCATTCTGATCAAGGATGTGTTGTAAACTTTTGTGATCAGTGAAACGACACTTTTTCCGTATAAAATAGTGTCCTCCAGATCTTGAGATGCGAACACTACAAGCGCCTAACTCCAAGATCATAGTGGTATAATTCTTCCAACATGAATTTTCAATTGTCGTGATGCATCAAGGTAATTACCTTTTCTTTTGCATAGACACATCGCCATCCTTGATCATAAGCATCGCATAAGCTATAAAAGTCTCACCTCCTATCGGTAAAGCCAAATAGGTTGGCACTACACAACTTCTATTTATATCAATTGAAAATTAGTTTTCTTTTTTTCTAGCTTTGTCACTCCAATCAAAAACATGACCTTCTTTTGACTAATCTTGGTCCATTGGCTTGGCGATCTTTGAGAATCCTTTAATGAATCTTCGTTAATAACCACGTCAAGGCCCTAAAAATTGACGAATCACTTCCGTTGCAGTCCTTAGGAGATGCTCAATCTTTAATAATTTCAATCTTGGCGGGATCACGGATACCCTGTACTGTCAATCACGTGACTAATTAACTGTACTCTAGAATCTAAAAATTGCGCATAAGAGAATTTGGCATATAACTGCTCCTTCTTAAAAACAAACCTCCAAGATTAACTTGAGAATGCCTCTTCAATGCGCTTGCTTGCCTTTAGTAAATCAGAAATCGTCAAAAAGACATCACAAATTTATCCAAAAATGGTTTGCACACCGATTGCATGAGTCATAAATACAGCCAGTGCGTTAGTCAAGAAAAAAGAATAAACTCGTAAAATATAAAAAAAATATGCAATAATTTGAAAATAAAAAAAAAAGAAGGGGGTGGGGAGGGAGGGGGGGAGGGGAGAGGGGGGGGCGAGGGGGGGGTGGTGGTTGCGTTTTTTGGGGCGGGGGTGGGGGGGTTTGTGTGGTGGGTGGTGTTGTGTATGGAATTGGTTGAGGGGGGGGGTGATGATTATTGGGGAGGGGTTTGCTGTATGTATTGAAATTTTAAGAAGTCTGAAATCAATATGGACATTAAAGAATTTCAAGTTAAATGTTGTTTGTTTGGACTAACGCACTGGCTGTATTTATGACCAGCATGAATCGTGTGAATATAACCCATATTTGGATAGATTATGTGATTGGCTTTTGACGATATTCTTGAGGGACTCATTATGCAGATAGTGCGTAGCCTCATTAATATGAGTGGTTTAAGTTGGTATGGTTTGAATTTTTATATGATTTTGGAGTTGTTTGTGAATTTGTAATTGACAAGTGGTAAAGGGAGGGTCAAGGATGGGTGGATAGTGGATAAAGAAATGATTGTAATCGATTAATGAGTGTGCAATCGCCTAAACTGCAACGTGTTGAGTAAATTTGTTTAGGAATTGCCGGTTATTACCGATGATTCACTAAAGGATCTCAAAGATCGCCAGCAATGACCAATTAGTCAAAATGATCCTGGTAGCAAGTTGATTGGAAGTGACAAAGCAAGGAAACAACTTTTCAAATTGCATACAATAGAAAGCTTTGATCACCGTACTCTCTTGCAACAATCCATTATGCGTCGCTCATACCTCGAGTTAGCGTGAAATGCGAGTCTCACATCTTGTGATATGTCTCTTCCTCGCGATCACTGCTCCTCTGATAGTCTTCAAGACGGAGACTTGTAAACCGATGCACTCATGTCTGCTCAGAACACGTAGCCATTTCTCGTGTCATGGCATACTGTCAAGACCTTGAACTAAGATATAGCATTGAAGCAAGAACACTTCACCGGCACAGTCATGCGAATCCTTGAAGCGGGTAACGGTTCTTCACCGTCAGCTTATCCATTCCCTATAATACAATGCACATCAGAATTGACCAACCATCTTCTTGACAAACAAACCGAGCTCCCCAAGGTAAGGAACTGTTCTTATAAAGCCTTTGTCGTGAAAGTTCTTTCATTTGTCGACAATTCTTCATCTAAACGGGAGATAATCGATAAGGTCCCGGCTACCGGCGCAACACTAGTATCAAATCGATTTGAAATTCCACTTGGCAGGTTGGTGGAATACCCGGCAAGTCCTTGGGAAAAACTTCAGGAAATTCTAGAACTATTGGTATGTCTTCAAGTCGCTTCTCCTTCGACTTGTCTTCCGCCTTTTTTGTGGTAACATGTGCCAAAAAGATAGGACATCCCTTTAGCAAATACCTTTGTATTTTGGTGCACGAGATGATGTTTAATCGTGACTCGTGTCCGTTGTTGCCTTCGTCACCATGAAAAATTAAAATTTCGTCTCCAAAGGGAATACGAACGAGTTTCTCATCACAAACGATTATGCAATAAATCTAGCTAAACCAGTCCATACCAATAATGACGTCAAAACTACCCATCTCTACAGGCATTAAGTCGATGTTGAATGGATGATTTAGAAAATTTAAAGTGCATCCCCGTATAAGTGTATTAACCCAAATTATTCTACCGTCAGCTAACTCGACATCATAACCATGATCTAATGTAGTCGGGATGATATCAATCAAAGAACTAAATGCAGTAGATATGAAACTTCTATCGGCACCAGTATCAAATAAAATCGAAGCATAACGGTTATTTAGGAGGAAACATACCCGTAACAACATAGAGTTTAGGTTTGTTTCTGGTAGTATGCCCATATCATAGGCTCTGTTGCAACAACAAATATCATTCCCAACCCGATGTTACCCTGATTCCCGTTCTTTCAACTTTGGGCAATCCACTCCTGATAATGACCCTAAGCTCCACAACTCCAAAGCTAGTGAGAACTCTTGTTTGGTCCCTTAGCACTTTAGTTGTTGTTGGCAGCAACAGGCCTGTTTTTACAGTCATGGGCCAAATGGCCAATCCTTTTGCAGTTAGTGCACTTGGGAGCACACAGACCATCATGGTAATAGTTGCATTTGGGGCACAGAGGTTTGATTCCTTCGTACGGTTTCTTCTCACCAGGCCTATCAGTATAAGCTCGTGCCACATTGTTTCTTTTGAATGGCTGTTATTGGTTTTGGTTGTTTTCAGAGGTGTCCTCAAACTTCCTCTTATTCTCGGCCTGACGTTCAGTAATAGTGAGGATCTTTTTATCCATTCAGTTCAGTGGCAAACTCAATTGCCTCCTGTATGTCTGGGCTCGATGCCTTTCACACTTCCATTTATCATATCGGCGGAGACACCGACCTAACTTGAAAACTACATCCGATTTCCTCAGGAAACGATTCATCACAAACAATACCAACTCCTTGATAGCATTGGTAGTAAACTCATCACATCGTTCCTTTTACCTTTAGGTCAACATTTTAGTTTCCAACTTTTTGATCTCACCCCTTGGGCAGTATTTATCGGTCATCATCTTCTTCAAGGTTTTCCATGGCATTGCATATGCAACATCATGTCCGACAGCCCTAACGTGGGAGTTCCACCATGTCAAGGCATTTCCTTGAAGAGTACAAGTTGCAAATTTGACCTGACATGCGACAGTGCAGTTGCTGATGTGGAAAACAGATTCCATCTTTTCTAACCATTGGGTCAGTCCGACAACCCCTTCAGTGCCTTTAAATTCCATAGGGCTGGCACTCAGGAAATTTAAGTAAGTGCATTCACGGCAACGCCTCGCTCTATTAGTGTCCTAAGTGGGCAACAGTGAAATTGTGGAGGTGGGGGTGTTGTTGTGGCTGGTGGATGCCCTTTGGTTCTTTCTTGGTGCCATTTTTTTTTAATTACAAGAAATTATAATACACGTTAGATATCATACAATCATAGATGCAACATTACAATGCATACTACACACCTCAAAAATGAGATTCACAACACACAGTGAAAATGTACAACTAAAGTAAATCAACAAGACATAAATAAATCAACATCCATACATAGCAACATCTAAGCAATGTGAGTTGGGGATCACCCAAAATACTTAACATTCCATACAAGATAGCTAAAAGATAAATAAAAAGACCCTAACAGCCTACTAGCTGGATAACCCAAAAAAACATAATAGGCTATATAGGATAGCTACAAATGATACATGACTAACAGCTGCTGCCAACCTCAGCTGGCTCATCTTGGGGCTCTGGATCTCTAGCCTCTAGTGTCTTAATACGTCCAAGCGATGTAGTCAACTGAGTCTGAAGTGATGAAGTCTGAGCAATCAATGTGGCAACATGTGCCTTCATTGTCCTAACATGGGCCTCATGGTTGCACTCTTGTCCTCGGAAATGTCCATGCTATACGAGCATACATCGCTCACTATCTAAATCATAGATTTGTGGCAGTGTAATGGTCTATCTCTGAACATGTGTTGACTTGCTCTCAGATAAGCTCGGTCGTCCCTGCATCCACGAGTCGCACCTAGAACTCCTCATTCTCCTGCCTAACAGTAGTAGCAAGCTTTGTCACTCTCTGGTTGACCCCCTTCAAGGTGGTCGGTGCTACCTCTAGCATGGCCTCAACAATCTCATCCCAAGTATTGGTAATCCCATAACCCGTCTCCATAACCCTGTCTCGCCTAAGGTCAGCCTCTAGAGTAGTCCCTGGTTGTCTCGCAGCACCACCTGCTGAACTCTCCCCGATCTCGAGTCTAGGAGCGGGAGTGGGTAAGCAACACACTTCAGAGCGGTATCTCAGCCTCGGGAATATCAGTTCCTATAGGAAGTAGATGGGAATAATAAGGGTGGTGATGTACTCTCATACCAAATCCTAGCAGCCCTAAAGCCCAATGGTTGCCCCTGCATCAGTAGCTTATAGTGAGTGGTGATGTATAGGTGATGGTGAGATGCTACAGGTAGTGGTTGAAATAGGTGCTGCAGCATGCTCACAATTCGTGGCTTCCATGGATGCTGACATAGGTGCTTAAGTTACAGTCTTTCGTGCCCTACGAACGTGTCTGACGAAGGGGACCTTAGTCTAAGGTGATGTAGCACCTCAGAAAAATTTAGGACTTCTTGTTGCTTTATGTATCACAAGCAATTGCATATTTACCGTTACGTTTCAAACAAAATAAAAAAAATTACTTTTCAAGCGACATACAACATTTTGCACTATTTAAGAGATATAATAACGCGTGTAAATCGTCGTTTTGTTTACGGATCAAAAAGGGGCACTTTAGAAAACGCGTAACAATAAAAATCGTATTTTATTTTTACGCCGCGCGAAACAATGTCACACGATTATATTATTTTGTAAACCCGTCTATACCTCAATAAATAAAACCATGAATGGGCTAATATTTAAATATTACCAAGTAAACAATATACGTTGATGTTTCATTTCCTCACAACGCTAATATGCAAATACTTATCAAAGTCAATCAGTAGAAAATTCAAAATAAGCAAACTGACACTATCATTACTTCCTTACATCCAGTGTCCTACACCTTTCGAGACCATTCACATGCTACGTCTTGTTCAATTTCAATTCATCAATAGTATCTATTCCCTAATAGTATTAGAAAAGAACAATCATGACAGATAGTATCATACATCAAATAGTAAATGCAAATAATTCTAACTCTCATGCAAATTTGAAAGGCTTCAGGAAGCGAGCGATAGTTCAAGTATAAATAAGGAACCATGCATAAACAACTTTATCACAACTAAAACTTGAAAACAAGAACTGAACAAATCGGTAGGAGTTAGGTTTTCGCTTTCAAGGGCTAGTAATCGTCAGGTTTGAAGAATAGTAACCAAGGCTTTGGTCCAAACTACTCGTCACCACCACCTCTTGTCGTCTAGCAAACACTTGGACATTCTAAATCATTTTTTTAATAGTTTAGCAAATTTATATGCTATGTCATTTTACCATTCAAGTTCCGTTTAATAGAGCACGCATGAAAAGTTTTTGGTCCGAACATGCAAGAATAGACGATGTATAATAGATTTGTAAACAACGTACATGCGTGAAAACCAATAAACGAACCAAAGAAAATTTCAATAACTCTAAACACGAACATGACATTCTACGTTGGCTTACTAGTGACGATAGAAATATGGTTTTCTACGACTTGCTTCTTGTTTGTGTGTTCACACATAACCCCCGATACCTTAGCACCATTTGCATTACGAGGCCCAACTTATGTTGCACGCAAAATGACCTCGAAAGGGTTTGTCCTAGCCAAAACTACGGCCACGCGGGACGAAACCTCGTCCTTTGTTCGTTATGCGACATATTAACAGCTAACCAATGCGACATATTAGGCAACCCCACTCGAGTCGTTAGCTTTTAATGGGACGACCAATAGCCACAACAGAACCCAGCAACCATGCTTGCTGTTTCGTACTAAGGCGTCGCACCCACTCGACACCAACTTGTATCAAATCGCACGAGCCATGGCAAATGCTACGACTGTTGCAGTCGGGCTCGCAAAGTAAAAAGATCGCCCAATGTATCTTGACAAGAAGTCCTCTCGTTGCTAACTTAGAACAAGAGTAAACAGGCAAAAAAGATGGAAAATTTTTATATATGCATGTGGGTCGTTTACGAAGGAGAAGAAACAAAAACCGTGAGTTTAAAACTCACTGTTTTTGCGTCGGATTAAACAGCAAAAAAAACAAAAGGGAAAAAACGGTGGCAGAAACATGAATCATATAATGTAGTCCACGTGATTGGAGTTGTAAGATATAAAGAGTACAATTATTATTAGCAAGTAGACATAAAAATATTCATGCTACTTTTAAATTATAAATTTTGATATATAGATAATATTACATGCGAGACAATCGAACTCTCGGTACGAGCTCCAATTATGTTAGCACCCCGTTAACGAGTATAAGTTAGAAACGATATTTTCTTGATGGTTTAGAGCTATTAACAATGGAACCAAACTTTTAAAACAGGTAAACGAGTTTATCCCGGCTCATAAATTTTAGTTAACACTAAAAATATTTTCAAAACTTATTTGAGTTTAAATTATGATTCTAAAAGCCATATGATTTAAATTGTAAATCATGGAACGTAAGAATATTAAATATAAGTAAATAATTTTTACAAAGTTAATTAGACGTTCTCACAAGAACTGCAAGACGAGACTTAAGTGACGACTAGAGTAGGTAAAAGAGCAAGATAAGCATATATATGTAAACCAAATAATTGGTAAATAATAGTTATATTTAAAAAAAACATAAATTGTCTTATTTTAACTCTGTGACCATGTGATTACAAGTTATAGCACATAATTTTATCAAATTAAGTATAAATACTTATATGTGCGTATTCGTGTAGCATCCCTAGAGCCAACAGTTTGATCAACACTTTGAAAACGTGAAACGTTAACTCATAAACGACCATGCCTTTTGACCATTTGCATAAATCATTTCATATATTAAGTCTTAGAATGAACACTCAGATTTGTTGTAATTACTTAGGTGTTTGACTGAGTCACTATTTGACGTGCCTTAATCCATTACCAATCTCAGACGATTAACCGACAAGGTGAGTTTTCATAGCCCCTACTCTACTGTTTCAATCATCATTAGGGTGAGACATTGCTTATATCAAACGAGTGAATACAAGTAACAATATACTCATTAATTATTGACTAAGTCCCCAATTAAACCCAAGTTCTATCTGATCCCGAATTATCATGAACGTTAATTCTTGTAAGCGCGAATGTTATTGATAGATCCTATCGGGAGTGACATCCCTATTTGTCTTGGGACTGACATTAGTCAACAAACACTAGTTTCATTTGAGATAGACAACAAGTGGTACCAGTTTAGACACCTGCAAGGGCATTCATTCATGGTGGTATAATGTTTAACGCTTCGGTATGTACACAGCTTAGACAATAGTAATGCAATTTATATGACTTTGTATTTGTTATATTGTCATATGCGGATGAAATCTTGTGATTCACAAACTCTACATTTTTCTGCTTAAACAAACCTATGAACTATACTCACCAACTATAAGTGACCATTTTAGCAATTGTTTTTCTCAGGTATTTAAGAAACCGAATAAGCTATATGAAGTCTCATGCATTGCAGTTAGTTTCTTGTTATTTGGAAGATCACTTGTACTATTTTAAAACAAGTCCTTATTTGTCTATTTTATGCTTCCCTGATGTTTAAACAGTTTTATTATCTTCCCTAATTTCAAGAGATCCATTTTCTTAAACACTCCTATATGAGGTCGTCTGTATTGCTTAGAAGTATGATCATCATGAGTCACACGCCTCTCAGCACCATTATACTCTGATATTTTGGGGTGTAACAGATTGGGGTATCAGAGCTTTGAGTTTAAAGAGAACTAGGTTGCATTAGGTAACACTAGACTAAAACTACTTATTTGCCTTAACAGCTTATTATGCTTCTATGTCAATCCATTGTTGGCTTTTCAATATGGGTACAAAGAAATCAACAATCAACGAATACATATAAAATAAAATTGGATACTTATGACATAGACATATATATGAGATACATATACTTAATATGGGTTACATGTGTATTAAACATATACATAAAACTTAATAAGTGTAACACCCCCAAAAAATGTCGCAGCAAAATATCGACAGGGGCGTTTACTTCATAATACAACAGCACAAGATACAAGAGAACGACTCTAACCGTGTCGTAAGAAAAACACTTCGTAATTTACTGAAATCAAAATAATAGTTTTACCTCAAATAGCATCACCAAGAAAAACTTAGAATGTTCAAGACTCCAATGCACACAAAAAAAACCAATGCATCAAAAATCACCTGAGAAAAACATGCTTAAAAGTGTCAACATTAAAGTTGGTGAGTTCATAGATTTATTTAAGTATAAAAAAGAAAATGTTGGAATCCAAAGATTTATAAAATTGGTGTATGATATATAATTTTTTTTTTTTTTTATTGAATAACAAACCTATATAAAATCGCCAAAAATGTTAGAGTACATTAGAACCAAAAGAGTTTAGTTGTTTATTTTGCTTCGCCGCAATATTAATGAAAAGTGTTCATAAATTTAGTAGTGTTAAAACAAGTAGTATGGACAGTAGATCGTTGATGTTTCAAAATGTATGGGTCTACTATAAAATACAGTAGCCGACAAGATAATATCTACTGTTCGCTAAGCTCATGACCCCGAAACCTAAGTAACGTAGCTATAAGTATTAGTGCCCGGTAGTTACAATGCCTAGCACCTAGGTTCTTCAAATGTAATGCGTCGTGTACATGGTAAGTGCGAAGTTATCTACCCGGACGGGGAGTTCATTCCCAAAGAGATCTATTCACAGCATTCGCGGCTCCCTCAACCGTTCCTCCGGTCAAGTAAATTAACTTTCTTGATAGGGGTACTCATGGCAATAGAGTAATTAGGCAAACCACGTAAAAAAAGGGAAATTTCTCACATAAAGTACTTGTGTCCATATCAATTTAAGCAGTAACCATTGTATTCGAAAATAGCTTTGGAGTACCTTAAATCCAAAAGTAGATAAGTATGAGATAATAAAATCAAGTAGTTGAGTTGAAATGAGTATTAACCAATCATATCGTAAACATGTATTCAAATGAGTATTGTGACAAAGTATGAAACCAAGTTTGTAATAAATTGCAAAATCAAGTATGTAAACCAAGTGTGTAGAATAGTATGTAAAAAGGTATTGTAACGAATATGTAAACAAGTTGTATTGAGCATGTATTCTCCCCCGAGATTTGTAAAGTAAATGTAAAACAAGTGAAAGAGGGGCTATAAACTCACATCGATGATGAAGAATGATTGGCGGGAATGTACACATTGAGTACAAGACGAAACGGGAAAACTGAAACGCTTCACCAAAAGAGTGCAGCTTATCTAACGGTTTTTTGTTTTTTTTTTTTTTTTTTTTAAGTCCTCGCTATCCTAGTGTAATGCGTTTGGGTTTCCCGATGAATTGTTATGTCAACGCGACACGTTGATAAAAGATTTAGATTTAAGGTTGTAATAGTTTGGTGGTTGGTTAAATAAATAAATCAAAAAGTAAACGTAAGGTGTGTAATACATTCCGTATGTATTACATAATAAAAATAACCGAGTATATAATTCATACCGTGAATTATATAACAAGATACACAACCCAAAGAATAACTCGAAGCGTATATAATACGCGACATGTGTTACCTCTAAAAGGTGACAATTAAAATAAAAATGGTTGAATTATATAATACTTTCCAAGTATTATATAAGAAAGATGATAAAAATAAATGAAACTACATAATTCGACACACGCCCGGATATCCCCAAATGATTTAGTAGAACGTTTCTTTATATAAAAAAAACGCACGTTTTAAAGTTGCGGATTAGATAACTGAAATCTTAAAAAAAATTATAGCTTACATTTGATTATAGGTCCTTCGCGATCTAATAATTCTTAAGGCATTTACTCGTCCTATTTAGGATAATAAGTAAAGTAAGATTTGTAAAAGTTTACTAAGTGTAGCGATTTATAAAAATCTCGTCATGACCCGATCGTTCATGTAACGTTTTCCATATTAACAAAAGTTAATTATTTTCCCTCCAATTGAATCAATCCATGTTGCAAACCCAAACACATCTTTTAGCAATTATTATAAACACAAAAACGGAAATATTTAAATAAAATATTTATTTAACCAATACCACATTTAGGTCCGATTTAATATATATATTTATATATGAAATCCTTTAATTTTTATTATCCACTTATATAAACCAAACGCACCCTTTGTGCGGTTAAACCAACCAAACACACCCTTGGTGTTTATTCTACTTAAACCAAACGCCTCTATGGCCTGTACCAAACGCACCCAAAGCTGTTATAACCCGGATCCAAACGCCCCTAATCGTGTTAACCACTGAAACAAACACATCCACTGTACTATACGCGCCCTGTTGGCTGTTATGAACACCAACCGCACCCTGATGGTGTTTTTCTTAAACCAAACCCAACCTTGGCTGCTACACAGCCAGCCAAACGCATCCTTGGCTGCCACTATTAAATCAAGAACGCCCCCCTAAAACGAGCTAAACCAGATCCAAACCGCACCTAGTCCTGCGATAATAACCAAAACGCACCCGTGGTGGCGTTGGCTGCCAAACAAAACGCACCCTATGGAGGTGTTAAAGCGGCGGCAGCCCACCATACTCACCCCGTGGTGGCGGCTGCCGCCCTTTTCAGCCGGCCACAACAGACCAGCCGCACCCTTGTTGTTGCAAACCAAACCCGACAACCCAACCCAAACCCATGGCGGCGGCTGTCAACCCGGCTGTCCCCGCAGCCATCCCGACCCAGACCAACAAACAAACACCCCCGGCTGTTATGATACAAACCAAACGCACCCGCTTGGTGGTGTTATAAGAACCAAAACACACCCCTTGTGTGGCTGTCGACAACAAACGCACCCTCCGGGTGCTATACACCCGACCCGACGCACCCTCTCGGGGTTGTCACCATAAACCAACACACCCTCGGTGCTAGTAAATGATGATGATGATGATGAAGATGGTGTATGATGATGGTGGTGGCAGCGGGTGGCGGTGGTGGCGAGTGAGGGAGAGTGATGGTGGGGATCGGATAGATCGGGAGATGGGGAGGATTTTTGGTGTTGGCCGGAAAAGCTCGCCGGTAAACGTTTCCGGCGGCTGTGGTGGTGGTCGCCGGCTGTCGGATATTTGGGAGGGAGAAGAGAGAGTTATGAGAGAGTGTGTGTGAGTTTATATGTAAAAATGAAAAAAAAGATATATAATTTTATATATATAGTAAAAGTTAATGACAAGTTTTAATAGACTAGGGTCTAATTTGTAAATGTTTAATATAGTTTTTAATAAAAAAAACGGTTCGGGACTCGTTTGAATGACTTAACGGACGATTCAAATCTCGAAACTTTCGCCATTGTTTTCCGAATCATTTTTCTGATAAAAATGAGTATTCACTCGACTAATTTTTGTAAACGTTTTATAGAATTTATTTAAAACGTTTATTATTCATTTATATATTATTCCGATAAACTTTATCCGTAAAACGAATTTTAACTTTATTAGTTGCGTTTTTAACATACGTTTTCGATTAACAAGATAATTAATTTATTAAATATTTTTATTTAATAACTTATGATAATTAAATACAAATTTAATTATTTTAGGTCGGTACGCGTTGTGTTCAAAATTTTAGCGAGGGCATTTCAGTCACCTTCTGACTGTTTTCAGGTCTCGGTCAAAACTGAAAAGTTGTCAGGAATGTCGTTTTACATTAAATTGCTTTAGAGTCCGAGTTGTGAAAACGTGCTGTAGGTGGTCGTCCTTATAAGTCAAGCCAGACACTAAAAGTCAACGATTGAAATAGTCATTCAAAAATTCAAAAATTCTCGGATGTTACAGTACTGCCAGAAGAAAAGTTAGTACTGCCAGTACTAAACTTAATACTGCTAGAAGACTTAGTACTGTTGCATGAAGATTACAACTGCCAGAAGATCAAAGATGTGTGAAGTGATATATATGGAATGATTTAATGTATATCTTATATATTTAGAAGATACGTAGATATCTTATATAAGTTTAGAAGATTTGTAGTTATCTTGTAAAGGACTCCTTGGTGTATAAAAGGAGATCCTAGGTTTTGGTTGTAAATACATCTTGATCGACACATTCATAGCTCCAAGGTTTTAAATCCTAGTACTAGTGAAGAGTACTCGTATTATTGATCTAATAATATTGGAGCGTTTGGTTATATTCATTGTTCATTCATTCTACTGCATCACAGTTTACTGTTTTATTCATAATACTTCTGGATATTAAGGTGTAGATTCCACATACACTTTAGTATACATACAAAGTTTCTACAACAAGTTATTTTGGATTTATCCAAGGTAATTTAACCTTAGACAAGCTAAGGAATCGATCAAGGATTAGGATCAACATAAAGTCAATAGATAATGTGTTTAGTCTCTGTGAGAAATGAAACATGAATCTTCTGAGAGATTTTGAGTGTCTAGGGAGGGTTGTGTATTGCATCACTGGGTCCATGATGTCAGTCTTCATTGTCAGTAATCATCATTGTGATTTTGAAAGTAGATTTATTGACCTGGTTTCTGCCTAGGTATATGGAGGGCTTCTCTTATTCACCCTTTATCCGTACAATTCTTTTTCATTCTTCAACCCCTTTAGTGCTTACTGAGACTTCATGACTAGTACCTTATTGGGTTTGTACCAGTACTAGCTCCATCTTAGTTGGCACTATTCCTTTATTCTCACTTTTACTCCTTTTTGTATCATACCTAAGGACTTCTACACTAACTAGTAGATTGTCCCTGGGTAGATCCTGTCGATTCTGGCTGGATCATGGGAACGAATACCTAACCTTACCAACCTTATAACTCCAATAAAATTAAATGCATGGTCGGTCGATCTTTTGGTACTATTCTCCTTGCCATAAAACCATTTAAAAACCTTAATCAAGGTACTTGTGATATAAATATCAAAGCTTTTTGTACCTCGATAGTTTTGGATTTTCAGAAATGCTCCCCCTCAACATGTGCATCGATATTCGAAAGTGTTTAGAACATATAGGATGGAGTACACACATGAGTCCATAAAATCACATTCTTATACGTTTTCATATTATAATCACATTTTCTCCCCTTATCAAAAATTTCAAGCCCTTTGATATTTTGGATATCAATTGATTCAAATATGTTAAAAACTAGGATAAAATGTGCCGATTATTCACAAGCCGATTAGGGAACATATTAATGTTCCCCCTCAATCTATGAGGGTATGTGTGTGTGTCAGGTATAATAATTTTGAATGATTTTGAGTTTAACGAAAAACTCATGAAAAAATTATACAATGACACTTAACACCTAAAGATACACTACATAAAAATGTGTTCACAAGATTATGTATGAGACATGACCTAAAAATGTTCAAACCAAAAATGACAAAGTCATTTTATCCATGTCAGGAATCTGTAGTCCGTCTTGATAATCTCCATTTAGAAGTTATCTTAGCTTCCCTCTAAACCAACAATCATTTCTTGAGTAGATTCAAAGCCTTTTTGCAATCTGCATTAAGAAGACTTGATGTACAACGCCCAAGTATCCAAAGTACACAATAAATTCAAAACCGTAACACCAAAGTCAATTAAGTCCCGAATGTCCGCATTTCTCCTTACACGATAGTGATGATATGAATTGCAACACCAAAATCAACTAAGTCCCGGATGTCACAATTATTCCCTCTAAGTAGTCGAAATGATAACACCTAAGTCAACTAAGTCCCAAATGTGCACATTTCTTCCGGCCGAATACTAACTAACTGAAGGAATCATCATACTTATCATACCTATATATATACCTCTTTTATTAAATATTCCTACTCCTTTTAAAGATAAGCTTAGTGATTGACTGTTAAAGGAAGCATTAATTAAATCAGTAACCAATCTCCTCACACTAGAATAAATCTTCTAAAAACACTTCCCCCTGGTATCTCAAATGATGCATACTAAAAATAACAAGATAGCTCTTCCCTCATGTGGATGAAGTAGTGCACCTAAAAGTAACAAGTTAAAAAACTGATTTTCTCTACGGTTATGACATTTGCCTTCCTGAAATGGCCTAAAATGAAAGAAGGCTATGAGCTCTATCACGTGTACTTGTTGTACATTATAGTGTATCTACTCCTTCCCCCTTGCTGGTTTCGATATCTCAGAATTAGCAAAACCTTATACGTACCTATACTTGAGATCGTGTTCGAAGAATTACTAAGCTTAAAATTATCTCGTGAGAATTAACATCAAGGCTTTTAAAACTATGTGATTATTTCCAAACATTCCTAAGTCTTTTAATACTATGAAGTGTTGTCAATATTGATCGAATGCAGTTTAAAGCCTGAGTTCACTAAGTCTTAAATTGTAAATAAGTCCATAAAGTTTTAAACAAATGACATCTAAAGGCCTTATAGTTAATATAAATTAATTCCTTTTTAAATTGTTATCCGTCATTATCAAGAACTTTATCCATTTATTATGTGACTTATTTTGAAAGACCGTTTTAAGAGATTATTTGATGACGCTTTCTCCCCCTCAAATAATGACCTGTTTTCTATTTAAAGAGCTGTTGTCATTGTTTGAGTGGTTGAATTGTATTTGAAAATCTTTTTGTGATTACTGAAAATATTGATTCATTGTGAAGACAACTTTTTTTATTTTGACAAATAAATGCACTGACACGTACACTTATTTAAACGAAAGCTCGGGTTGTGTTGCAAAGTAAACACAAGGATTTGCATGGTCATAAAGTAGACCATGCCCGAGAAAATTAATTCTTGTTGAGAGGTCAAGTTATCTTTTTTACGATATACTTGCCTCTAAGATGATGACCGGGTTACAGTCTGAAATAACTGCAAGCCATATAACATGTTTTAAAAGATATATACAACTTTTTCCCGAACTTTATTTAGAACCACGTGTCATTATTGAATGACATTTCTAGGGTCATAAATATTATCGATACCAGAAGACATGTCATCAAAGTACATATTTTTGTGTTTTTCTGATTTTATATTTTTGTATTTTGTTTTCATAAAATTTTATAAGAATTGGAAAATCTTTTTGTGTTTTTGTAATTTATAGTATATACAGAGGATACAAGAAGATTTATCTTCTTTTAAAGATAAAGCGTACTGAATCGTACACTTTTCTTTTCTTTGAGGAGCGGGGCCTGAAGTGTTGTCTACATACGCCATAAAACTTTAAAGAATGAGGCTTGAACTATTTTGTTCAAACGTCATCATTTATGTGCATCAGATTTGAATCCTTGAACCACTAGTTTATGAGATATCAGTCTTTTTGGCAACCAAACTTTGAGTCTTTCCTTTTTAGGATTACAAGATGTACCTGCCCTTAATTTAAGAGTACCTGCACTGACAATAAGAGTTTGATCGCATTCATATGGGTTAGTGATATCATCATTTGAACCATTTAAAGGATCACTGTCAACTTTGGTTTCTTGAAAATTCTACCTGTCGGTTTCTACTTAAGACAAGATCTAGGAGTGCTTGGTTTCTCATGCATAGCGGAAGACTTATTGGGAGAAAACATATATGCTTTAGAGATCCATCTTTCACGTTTGTTTACATTAGGTATCCTTTTTGCGGGTTTGATTTGGTTTCTAGACTTAAGGGATTGAACCTTAGCACGAGAATTTATCTCTTTCAGGAATTTTGTTATACAATCATCATGATTAACATTAAAGACACATTTCTAACAAGTCGAGCAAACAAACTGTTTAGAGTTCGAAAAGGAACTTGAATTCCTAGAGTGATCTACTAGCGGCACACCGTTTAACATTTCACGACTACTCTTAGGTACAAGCAAACTCCTAGATGTTTGATTGTTGCTTCTAGGTTTTGGTTTGCTACCATTAGTAGTGTTTTGAAGGCTAGTAGTATGCATCATACTAGGTTTGGAATTCCTATCTCATTTTTGTGTCTTTTTCTTAGCTTCCTCTAGATAGTACTTATGAGTCATGTCATTTGACCCATACAATTCTTTAGAACTATTCCTAGATGAGCCAGATGCAATGACATGATGAGGTTTTACAAACACTGATTCTCTAACTTTAAGCAAATAATGAGGAGTGACTGGTTTTGGCAAAACGTTAATCACATCAACTTGGGAGGCAAACCAAGGTTTTGAAAATTTAGACCGTTCAGACTTAAACGCAGTCGGTTATCTAACAACTAATAGGTGTCTATGTGTGTTGGGTTTAAAAGACTTAAAGATATACTTAGAGTTACTGCTGCTCAGTTATATATTAGTGCAGTCAAGCATAACTTAGTGTTGCTGATAATACTAATGAAAATTATGCTAAGTAGTTAGTACTGGTAGTATAAAAGTTATTACTTCTAGTTACTACTGTTAGTATAGTTAGTATTAGTATAAATTTACTGCTGCTAGTAGAAGTTAAGACTGCTTAAATATGAAGACTGAAAATATACTAAGTAGTTACTACTGCTAGTACAAAAGTTAGTACTGCTAGTATATGCTAGTACTGCTAGAGTAAACTTCTAAGTAGTTAATGTTGCTTGTGCTCAGTTACAACTGCTGAGTGATTACAACTGCTGGAAGGAATATGCTGACAGAGATGAGATCAAAGATTGATTGGGGAACAAGAATACTTACGAAGATAAGTATTAGTTATTTGTAAAGAATATATGTATAACTTGCTTGTTTAAGAGATTACGTTTGTTTATAGAAAAGATCTTGATAAGTTAGGAAAGTATTGTAAGCCTTGTAGGACTCCTTGTTGTATAAAAGGAGATCCTAGGGCATAATGTTTGATATACATCTTTGATATTCATAGCTTCAATGTTTTCGTAAACCCTAACACTATTAAGAGTGTTCATTTTATATTGAGGCTGAAAGTTTGGTAATCTGTCTTGTTATTGATTTTGTTACTGTTTTATTAGAATTCTTCTTAGTATCATTGACTAGATTCCGCATAGTCTTTGATATTCATAATCAAAGTTTCTACCATACTTGTCTTGAATTTATTCAATATAACTAAGCTTCTTACAAGCTAAGCAAGATCTGATTCAGTGGGTGATCAACATGTGGTTCAGAACTATTGTTAAGAAACTTTAAATTAGAAAGAAACGATTTCTACAATATCAAAACTATTTGTTTGTTGAATTGAAAAAACATGGAGGAAGGTCTTTAACAATGGTTTTACTGCTGCAAAATTTAGATTCCATACAGACGACCCCCCCCCACCCCCCCTCCCCCCCCCTTCCTCTCCCCCGTCCCCGCCACCCCCCCCCCTCCCCCGCCCCCCCCCCCCCTCCTTCCCCGGCCCAAAATCCCCCCCCCCCCCCCCCCCATATTTATAAGGAGTGATTATATTGTCGAATTTATAGAATTAGTACTTCTATGACAGATTATGTCCTCTTTAGGAACAGTAATAGTATATGGAGGGACTCGCCCACAAGAGAACTTGTTGATGGTGTTGAGCAAACATATCCTCCTACAACTTCAGAGGAGAAGTTAGCAAGGAAGAATGAGTTAAAGGCAAGAGGTACACTGTTGATGGCTCTTCCAAATGAACTTCAACTAAAGTTTAATACCTACAAATGTGCCAAGACTCTGATGGAAGCCATAGAGAAAAGGTTTGGAGGTAATACGGAGTCAAAGAAAAATCAGAAGACACTTCTAAAGCAACAATATGAGAATTTGAATGGATCAAGCTCAGAAGGACTTGATCAAACCTATGATAAGCTTTAAAAGCATACCAGTCAGCTAGAGATTCTAGATGAAACTATTTCTCAAGAAGATATGAATCTAAAGTTACTAAGAAGTATCCCATCAGAATGGAAGACTCATACCTTGATCTAGAGAAACAAACCTGATTTAGACACCTTAAGCATGGATGACCTATACAACAATCTGAATATTTATGAAACTGAAGTTAAAGGGTTATCAAGCTCAAACCAAAATTCATAGAATGTAGCTTTTGTGTCTTCCAATAACTCTGGCAGTTCCAATTAAGCTTATGGTTCTAACTTTGCCAATACTGATAGTATGAGTGATGTTGTGATCTATTCTTTCTTTGAAAACCAATCTAACAGTCCATAATTAAATGATAAGGACTTATAACAGATTGATGCTGATGACTTGGAAGAGATGGATCTAAAGTGGCAGATGGCTATGTTAACCATGAGAGCTAGAAGATTTTTAAATAAGACTGGAAGGAAGATTACTCCAAATGGTTCTGAGACCATAGGGTTTAACAAATCAAAGGTGGAATGTTATAACTGTCATAAAAAGGGTCATTTTGCAAGGGAGTGCAGGGATCCAAGGGAGAACATGAATAGAGAACCTGTAAGGAGGAATGTGATAGTGGAAACAACATAGACAAAAGCTTTAGTGGCTCAAGATGGACTTGAATATGACTGGAGTGATCAGGCTAAAAAAGGACCTACAAACTTTGCACTTATGGTATATACATCTTTAGGCTCTTCAAGTTCTTCAAGCTTAGATTCTGAGGTATCTACTTGTTCTAAAGCATGTTTAAAATCTTATGAAACTCTCAAAGAACATTATGATAATCTGACAAAAGATTTTAATAAGTCTTAACTAAATGTAGGTGCTTATAAAGCAGGTCTAGAATCTGTAGAGGCTAGACCAGATGTGTATAAAAAGAATGAGGTTGTTTTTGAAGAAAACATAAAGAATTTAAAACTTGATATTAAGCTGAGAGATAATGCACTAACAGAGATTAGAAAGAAATTTAAAAAAGCTAAAAAGGAAAGAGATGATTTAAAACTTACCTTAGAAAAGTTTAGAATTCATCTAAAAATCTAAGCAAACTGTAAGAGATTCAAGTAAGTGATAAGTTCAAGACTGGTGTGGGGTTTGATATTCAAGTGGTTGATAGTCATGTGTTTGTTGGTCAGGAAAATGAAAGGTACAAAACAAGTGAAGGGTATCATGCTGTTTCCCCTCCCTATATGTAACACCCGCCCCGAGGGGCATCGGATTGCGAAGCGGAAATTAGCAATTTGCTGTTACTAATTAGCATCCTTCACCACCATAATAGAAAATGACTCAAATAAGACGTTTCCCAAACATGTGTTCCTAAATTATTCAGAGTTAAAATGCATTTAGGTCCTACAGAATAGCAACCCCAATCATACAGTATTTGAAAGACAATTATTCAAATAAAAGACATTGTTTTAAACATAACACAAGACATTGTTTTTGAAAGACCGGAACACACAAGTAGAATTTCCTTTAATTCAATCACCATACACGCATGACACCTCCACGCCATCATTGCCTTCAGCCTTGATTACCTAAGATAAAGCATGTTTAAAATCTCAACAACAAAGTTGAGTAAAATTCATAGAGTTTAAAGTAATCAGTAAGTAAAGATCTTTGAACACATAATTAGTTCTTGGGAAAACAAAGCAACAAATGCAATGTATAGAAATATCTTTTCTTTCGTGCATTAAGCTCATGACACTGAACGTTAACAATACATATGGCATTTCATATGTTTAAGTGCCCCAAACTAGGTATTATTGTCATATACCTTCTATATTTCTAATAACAAAATGTCCGTTTGACAGGGTGTTCACAAGGATTCAAACCCCGGACAGGGCTGTCAAACCCAATAGATCTATTTAATGCATTAGCGTTCACCCATTATAGGCGATTGACGGTTCATGAATTAAGGGACTTCGACAATAGCAACTTATGCGGAAACAATCTCATATCGGGTCTAGCATACCATAAATCATATGTGTTCGATTTTATAAAACAAACATGTATCCCCCTCGCGGGTTTAAAACATTTAAAATAGTTCAAAAGCGAGGCTATGAACTCACCTTAAGCAAAAGATCCAAATCAATCAATCAACAAGCACAATAAGCTTCACGTCTCAACCGCGACCTATATAATACATATATGGCGGTATGTGACTAATAGTATATTAAATCATATAATGTATATATATGTATTACTATTACGTATATATAATCATATACTAAAATCTCCAAGTGCGACGCAAAACATTTCGCTTGACATATTCATCAATTATTACAACGTTTCTTACAAAGTTTCCATTTTTAGAAAGTTTGCCGAAAGTAAGGATAATATAATCCAAACTTAGCATTTCATCTTAATTTAACTAACATTACGAACCATTTACTTGTTATAAACTATATTCAAAAGTATACGCAAGTTTGACTTTCAAAAGTCAAACTTCGTAGTTGACTTTTTAACCCAAAATGACCCAAACTTGACTTGGCCGTAAAATCTTCGTTTTTAGGAGTTACAAGCTCTACCTTATATCAAAACGGACCTTAGAACATCCTTTATTATAATCAAAAGCCTAATTTAGATTTCAAAAATTTCTTGACACACTATGGTCAAGTCAAACTTTTTGGTCAACAAAAGTTAACCTAAAGTCATACCAAAACTCATTTTTAGCAAAATCTAATCCTTCCAACATGTTTAACTAGCCTAATAATATGTACAAAAACAATCAAACATATGTTCATACTTGAAATACTTTCAAACCTATTTTGCATTTGAATCAACTAGCTATAATTACATACATGTAATACATCACTTTTAATCAAACAAGAAACATAACTAGAAGCTTACAATGCTAGAACAAAGATCAAATATGGTTTCCCCTTGTGCTTTAGAAATCGGACGCAAACCCAAAGACCAAACCACAACCTTTTTTAAATAACCAACACTAAAATAACAACAATCTAACACCCCTAAACACTTCCTTATACACCAAATCACTAGAAATTGACCAAAAACCCAACTTTTTCAATACTTAGTGCATGTGAGGTTTCTTTAGTGGGATTTTTAGAGGATTGAACAAGGATTAATATGGTATAAATGGATTTAAATGCATGTAAGTAATGAATTTTTGATGGCAAGATTATGTGTGTGTGTGGGTTTAGAACGACAAGGAGGAGGGAGAGATAAGAAATATGAAAAGTTTTGGTAAAAGGATTATGAGTGTATATGTGCTAGTATTTATAGAAAAGAACTTTAATCATTTGGCAACGTTAACCCCTCCTTTCATAAGTCCTTGCAACGTTAATACAAAGCAGTTATATTTTCGTTACTTAGTTGACTAAACACGGGTGACATCACATTTGTAAATATATTTAAATCCATCCCACTAAATATAGTTTAAAACCTTTAATAAATGTTAAACCTCGTAAAACACGACCTTTAAACACGGTTTTTACAAAAACTCAAGGAAACGACAAAAAATACAAAATTAACATGTTTACGCTCTCGAAGCAATAAAATATATTTTTCTGACTTCCTTAAATGCTAAAAACAAATAGAAACTAAATCACAGAATGAAATTCACCAATAAATGGAAATTCTAATCAACCACATATAGCATAACGACTATAATTATTTATGCAATTAAAAAATAACTATCTTAGGCTAGGGATAGACGTTGACCTGAAACTCAGGTTGCTACATTCTCCCCACCTTTAGGGAGTGACGTTTTGGCACTCAGCTCGTCTCATCCACTTTTTCCGCTTCGTTCTTACTTGTAAAGAGATGAGGGTACTTCTTCTTAATCTGATCCTCATATTCCCAAGTAAATTCTGGACTCTTTGCGACTTCCAACGAACTTTAACTATAGGTATCCGACTCTGCTTAAGTCACTTAACCTCTTTATCAACAATCTCTACCTGTTCCTCAATCATATGCAACTTATCACAAGTTGGATCTCTTCCAACGAAACAACAACTTCAACTTCCGCTAGACACTTTTTGAGATTCAAAACATAAAAATTACTATGAATCCCCTTCAACTCTTCAGGCAACTCTAATGTATAAGCCATAGGACCAATTCTAGCCAAAACCTTGAATGGATCGATATAACATGGACTTAACTTTCCGCGCTTTCCGAAACGCACAATACCCTTCCATGGTGATACTTTAGGTAATACTATATCACCAACTTCAAACTCCAACGGCTTAAGTCTCTTATTCTGGCAACTACGAGCAGCTAAGAAATGATTCTTAATCTGGACAATCTTCTCAGTTGTATCACGGATCAACTCTGGACTGGTAAGATGGCTATCCCCAACCTCACTCCAACATACAGGCGATCTACACTTTCTTCCGTACAAAGCTTCATATGGTGCAGCTTTAATACTTGCATGATAACTATTATTGTTCGAGAACTCGACCAATGGTAGATGGTGATCCCAACTACTTTCGAAGTCAATCACGCAGGCACGTAACATATCTTTTAGAGTTTGTATTGTCCTCTCACTCTGACCATCTGTTTGAGGGTGATAAGTAGTACTCATATCCAAATTAGTCCCTAATGCTTCCTGAAGCGATCTCCAGAAATTAGACGTAAAATAGCTATCTCGATCCAAAATAATAAAAATAGGTACACCATGCCTACATACTATTTCCTTCAAATACAGTCACATGAGTTTCTCTATACTATCCGTTTTCTTCATAGGTAGGAAATGAGCTAATTTTGTCAGTCGGTCGACAATAACCCAAATCATATCATACCCACTTGGCGTTCTCGGTAGTCTGCTCACAAAATCCATAGTAATTCTTTCCCACTTCCAAACAGGAATCTCAGGTTGTTGCAGCAACCCAGCTGGTTTTTGATGCTCAGCTTTAACTTTTGCACAAGTTAAACACTTACTAACATATGTAGCGTTATCAACTTTCATATTCGGCCACCAATACAACAACTTTAAATCTTGATACATCTTATCCGATCCCGGATGGATAGAATACTTGGACTTATGCGACTCATGCATAACCAAATCTCTCAATCCATCGTATCGCGGTAACCAAACATGATTCCTAAAACAACGTGTTCCATCAGGTCGAAACTCGAATATTGGTTTAATCAACCTTCCCAAATTTTCTGCTTTAACATTCTTTCCCTTCATCGCTTCCTTCCGAGCTTCACGAATCTGCTTCGGTAAATGATTGTGAACAGTCACCATTAAAGCTCGAACACGTAATGACTTATCCCTTTCCTTACGACTAAAGACATCAGCCACGACATTCCCTTTTCCAGGATGATACTGTATCTCACAATCATAATCACTCAGCAACTCAATCCACCTTCGTTGTTTGAAGTTAAACTCTTTTTAATTTAGGATATATTGTAGGCTCTTGTGGTTAGTGAAAACCACACATTTTGTTCCATACAAATAATGTCTCTACAATCTAAGAGCAAAAATAACAGCTCATAACTCCAAATCATGAGTAGTGTAATTTTCTTCATGGACCTTCAATTGTCTAGAAGCATATGCTATTACCTTTTCTCTTTGCATCAACACGGCTCCATATCCCTTAAGAGATGCATCACAATACCCCACGAAATCTTCTGTTCCCCCAGGCAACGCTAAGATCGGTGCACTACACAACTTGTGCTTCAACATTTGAAAAGCTTCTTCTTATTCACTTCCCCATTCGTACTTCTTATTTTTCTGAGTCAACTTAGTCAGTGTCTTAGAAATCAAAGAAAATCCTTCAATAAACCTTCAATAATACCCAGCCAATCCAAGAAATTGTCTCACATCCGTTGGCGTCGTCGGTGCTGCCCAACTCTTAATGGCCTTGATCTTGACAGGATCAACATGAACACCACTACGATCAATCACATGACCCAGAAATTGTACCGAATCTAACCAAAAATCACACTTTGAAAACTTGGTGTACAATCTCTCTTTCTTCAGCAGCTCCAGAATAATCTTTAAATACTTCTCATGCTCTTCATCATTCTTGGAATAAATCAAAATATCATCAATGAACACTATGACGAACTTATCAAGATATGGCTTGCATACTCAGTTCATCAAGTCCATAAACATAGCGGGCGCATTAGTCAATCCAAACGACATTACTTGGAACTCAAAGTGACCATACTGAGTTATAAATGCAGTAATCGAAATGTCTTCCTCTTTAATGCATAACTGGTGATATCCTGATCGCAGATCGATCTTAGAATACACGCTAGAACCTTGCAGCTGATCAAATAAATAATCGATTCTCGGAAGAGGATAACTATTCTTGACAGTCAACTTGTTTAACTCGCGATAATCTATACATATGCTAAAAGATCCCCACGGTGATGAACTCGGATGAATAAATCCTTTCTTTAACAGCTCTTGTAATTGTACCGACAACTCTTTCATTATAAACGGTGCCAATCTATACGGTGCACATGCAACAGGTGCAGCTCCTGGCACTAGATCGATTCGAAACTTAACTTGCCTCGGCAGTGGCTATAAGTCCTGGTAACTCCTCAGGAAACACCTTAGGAAAGTCACAATTTACAAGCACGTCTTCCAATCATTTCTCCTTTGACTTCTTATTCATAACATGTGGCAAAAACAAATGACAACCTTGTTCAACGTACTTACGGGCCTTAATACACAAAATAACCTTTAATCGAGATCCACCTTTGTCACCTTCAACTATTAACGTCTTATTCTCATACGGTATACGAACAACTTTCTCGCCACAGACGATAACGGCATCGTGCTTGACAAGCCAATCCATACCGATGATGACGTCAAACGTACCAAGCTCAATCGGCATAAGATCGATTTCAAAAATATGGTTCACTAAACTCAAAGTGCAACCTTTCAAAATAGTGTTCGTACTAACTATCCTTCTGTCAGCTAACTCTACTTCATAACTATCCTCTATTTTAATCGGTTTGATATCGAGCAATGAACTAAATCTAGTGTTCACAAAACTCCTATCAGAACCCGAATCAAATAAAACAGAAGCATAGCGGTTATTTAGCAGAAACGTACTAGTAACCACATTCAGACCCTTCGGGTCAGCGTCCTTAATAGCATAAGCTCGAGCACAAAATTCTCCAACTTCTTGCTTAACCTTCTTCGGACATCGGTTCCTAGTATGACCTTGATAACTACAATCATAACAAGTCAGGATGGGCTAAGTGTTAGCACCAGTAGAAACATTCTTCTCCTTACAATACCTCGACTTGTGTCCAACCTTTCCACACTTGTGATATTTGATTATACACGGACCAACATGATGAGTAAAACAACGTTCACACAAAGGAAGTTTCCCATCAGTAGGAGCGGTAACCATGGCTTACGCGTTACCTTGCTTTTGGTTATTCTGCAAAGTTTGACGTGAGTAATCCTTTTGATTGCCCTTACCACTACTATTTCCACCTTGGTGATTCTCCTACTTTTGCTTCGTTCCTTCTAGAATTCTTTCATTTCTAGCTTACGACTTCTGCTCTATCAACTTGTGAGCCATACGTACAGCTTCGCTCAAATTTACAGGCGTAGACGATGCCACTTCACCTTTGATGTTATCCATTAACCCTTGGATATAAGCATCAACCTTCACTCTGTCTGGTTCAACCATTCTTGGACACATCAATGCAAGCTCATTGAACCATTAAGTATAGGCAACAATGTCATACTCCTTAACCTTCAAGTTCTACAACTCATTCTACAGACGTTGGATTTCTTCTATCAGGCAAAACTCAGTAGTCATCAATTGCTTCATTTCAGTCTAAGGCATTTGGTTTACATTCTCCAAACCCAATGTTGCAACCTTAGAATTCCATCAAGTTAAATCTGGACCTTCCAATGTAGCAGCAGTA